>JAJJMC010025396.1:142336-202615 GCA_023531435.1 Papaver californicum | reverse complement strand
AAGGCACCCAGGTTTTTACTAAAGGCACCCACTCATTTCTTTTCAAACAAAAAAATGGGCAGGAATTTTTTTCTCTTTAACTATCGAATCTGTGAGAATCACTACGTGTTTTGGAGAAGATCATGGGGGTTATGACAAGGAGATATATTATTTTCTATTTAATAGAAACATGTACACATGATTTACACAAGAACATAATCGTATTCCCGGAAGAAAATCAAAAATCTCCGAAAAAAATATTTCCCGTGAATGATCTTTAAAGAAAAGATTTGATTCGAGAAGATTTGGAAGTTATTAGGGATTGATGATGGTGTATTATAAATAAGAAAACTTGATAACAACTGGAGGGGGGGCTGGCACAGGCCAGATGCACTAGAAATCAATTCAGAAAAGTTGTTGCTATTTCTGCATGAAGGACAGAGAATAGGCAACAATATCTTCAACCAATCAGCCACAGTTTCTTCATCCATTTGTAACGGATATTTTTGCATCTGCAACATTTATCTTTAATTGCAACAATTTCTTCAACTCATCTGCGACAAATATCTTCGCATATGGAACGTTTATCTTCAGCCCCTCTGTAACAGTTAGTCTGTAACGCCTATAAACGTTGCAAACTCACTGTTTTCTTTGTTTTTCTCCTTTTTCATCATTTGTAAACATTCTGAGCCATGCAACTTCATTTTGAGCAAGAGATTAATATGAGGAGCTAAACCCGTTTGCTGAGGTGATGGAGGAAGTCATTGTTCCAAGAAAAGTGGTATATTTCTATTTTAATTGATTTTTGCAATTTCTTTTATGATTATTTGCTTTGATTAAAAATTGATTTAATGATTTTTATTAAACTGTTGTGATTTCGTTAGACGGTACATGCTTGGCCTAGGTTTTTGATGTTCCATGCTTTTTTATACAATTGTTATTTTGAGAATCTACTTTTGTAACATATTAGAATCACTCTAAATGTAAAGAATTGCATGAATATTGATTAGATTGAATTACTTTAATTGGTTAATGGTGAAATCCATAACCTCAGTATTTGTGAATATTATTTTCATATTTTGTGTATATTTTTAATTTAAAATTAGTTTATTAAATCTAAAATCAATCTTCACAAGTTTGAGAGCTTGAAACCTTTATTTACCACTATTACAAAACACATCAATTTTTGGCGCCGCCGATGCGGACTTGTTTTTAGAATTGTTTTTAGATCTTTTTAGGTTAGTTAGTTTAGTTAGATTTTTATTTTTATTTGTTCTATTTTACGTTTTTGGGTATTTTTCTTTGTATTACAGGTTTTGGATCAAAAAGAAATTGAAGCCAAAAGTTATATTGATTGATTAAAGACTTGGAGTCAAAGACAAATCGAAAAGAACGGAAAAATTGTATTAGGAAATTGTATTAGGAAATTCTTATTATTTTCGTAATTATTTTAGGTATTTTTATATTTTTGGACTTTGGACTTTGAACTTTTGAACTTTATTATTAATTTTTAAACCCTATGAAAGGGTATTTAAATATAAACTGCAACAGGGAAGGACGACAATTACGATATTATCTTGGCCCCTCGGGTTCGTACACTGACACATGAGTTGGTGGCCCGAGTCGACTACATCTGATTCCTCCCCCGTCTGGTACGGGAGGTAAGACTCGATCAACCCACGAATCCCATGCAAGTGGTTTTACTGTATCCTTCGTATGCATATATTTTGAGGAACTGAATACGGACTTATTTTCTAGTAACGGCAAGGACTTGCCATATAAGATAAGGACTCGGATTTCATCACCGTTTCCTTCTTGCTCGCCTTAGGAACACGTTACCTAACGCGAACCTAAGACTAAAATTTGACTAGAAAGAGACCTACAGGGTAACGAGCTTATTGGAAAATCATTCAAAATGACTGTATTGGTTACTTTGTTAGTCTAACTTAAAGTTTAGGAAGATTATTTTAAGTTGATTAGAGCCGCCTTATAACCCAAGGAAAAGTTGCCAAAGAGGCAGGTTATCAAATCTCCTTAGAGCTTATCCTGTTTCTATTCGACTTAATCTAATTCGGATCGTTCTGAGAGATTCGCTAAAAATGTAACTAGTTGTCTTTTGGAAGAATAGAAGCTTGTCTAGAAACAATCTAAGTGGAGCCATCATGTTTTTTGTTTGCTAGATTCAGTAGGTTTGATTTGGTTGATTCGGCCTTGTTTGTGTTTGTTTAGAACCACTTCCGGTAGGATTTATTTTTAGAGTTTATTTTTGTAAATATATTAGGAAGTTTTTGTTAGAAAATGTCGAACTGGTATTATAAGGACCAATACGATGAATATCCGACCGAATTTCAAAATAGACATTATCCGTACTATCAACATGGTGTGGATAGTAGTCGGGGCGACCACCAACCTTTTGAAGGTTATTGTTCATACCAAGGTGATCCTAATTACTATTCATACATGCACCCATCTTATGAACATGAAAATGAGCAAAATTCGAGTTCTTTGTCTTGGAGGTATGCCTTAAAGCAGTTGCAATCTAATAGTCATCATGAACCTATTATGCCTCTAGAAGAATCACTCAAGAAGATATCTGAGATGAAAAATAGTTTTGAATTAAGTGGAGAGGAACAATTAATAGTCCAACTCTTTCTCTAGAAGAATCCCTCAAGAAGTTGACTGAGAATATAAATAGATTGAATGAAAGTCTTGCAGAGATCACTATTGCTCAAAATGATCTTAATTTCCAATATATTGTTACCCTTGATAATTGTTCACCTATTTAAGAGGACGAGGATAGAATTGGTAACACTACCTATTTAGACGAGGTTCAAACGTCTTCATATTATTATGATGATGAGGATAGTATTGGTGAAGAACTTGAATTATTAGGCAGAATGATCAAGAAATTGTCACTCCAATTGTGCTTCATGATGATAGTGTTATTTCTAGTTCAAATCCAAATAATTTTAATGATTATTCAGCTATTCAAAAGGAAAAGGATTTGACTAGAGATACCACTGTTTTAGACAATATAGAATTTTCTTGTTTTGAAGCCGATAATGGTTTAAAGGAACGAGTTTGTCATGAGACTAGTGATTTAGAGTCTAACGATTCGAAGACAATAGTCTCTGACGAAGATGATAGACTCTTAGAGAATTTTAATGCGATAGAGGATGATTTGATTCAGGTTGATAGAATAGTTTCCCCAGTGGATTTTGTTGTCCTAGACACCCAACCTTTTCAGGTCCCAGAGGCTCAAATACCAGTGATCTTTGGACGTCCCTTTTTAGCTGCATATAATGTCGTCATCAATTATGGAAATGAAATAATTAATTTTTCTTTTGGTAACATGCATATTGAATTGAATCTATTTAGCATGAGTAGACAACCTTCTTGTGAGATCTATGATTTAGAAGAAGTGAACATAACTAGTACTTCAGTTCAGAAATCTTTGCCAAACACTTTGTTAGAAGATCCATTAGAGAAATGCCTAGCCCACTTTGGGTTTGATGTTGACGATAATAGTGTTATTAATGAGGTGAATAATTTGTTAGATTCTGCACCTTTGATGGACACTTATAATATATGGAAATCTAAGTTTGAACTTCTACCAATTTATAAGTCTACCTTATTTCCTTCTATAGAGGAAGTTGAATGTAGTTCTGACCTTAAGGACCCTAGAATCCAACCAACAGTTTTTAGTCCATCTGAGAGTAATGTCCACAATAAGTTTGGGGGTACCGATGATTCTTGTGATTGTCAAGTATCCCTGCTTAAAGTCCCTAACTTGGGACTTGACATTTGCACCTCTACCATTTTTCAGGATCATCTTCAAACTAGATTCTCTGAACATGTTGATGTTCAGAAAGAAGTTAAGTTGTTAAAGACCCATCCTCTGGTTGATGTGGTCTACCCAGGAAATAATACCAAGATTGACTTTTTTTCCCACCAAAATATTTTCTTCCATATGTGGGAACGTTTGAATTTCAAATATGTCAGTTATTAAGTTTTGAGACTAAGCCTAATTACTTTAGGAAATTAGAATCGACACATTTGCTTAAAAATGACCACCTTCATTATAGTCAACTATGTGGGTCAAATGTGATTGACTTTGAGGATCCACAATTATTCAGGTTATTATTATGTGCTTCAAATTATTAGTTGAGTTACTCCAGACTTTATAACCTGATCCTGTTGATCCCTCCTATAAGGAAATCCGACCCATGAAAACATTTTATCTAGACCTTTTCATAGAGCCCCAACCTGAACCTCAACTAAATGTAGTTTTCTTAAGCAAGACACTTGATAGGGATAAGGGTGTACTTTGTTTGTTCACTTTCTGGGTCTGCTGCAGTTTCCTTCTATTTTGGGTAACATTATTTTATTCAGATGAACCACAGTTGTTCCGTCTATTGCTATATGATTTAATGAGGTGACCAATTCTTTCTTAGTCTGGCTGAAGACTTTAAACTTAGCACTTCTTGGGAGGTAACCCATGCTCATGCGACACGGTAATATCTTTCCTTAACTCTTTTCCTTCGATTGGTAACAGTTTCTCCTTGTTCATTCATTTAATAATTCATCTTTAGAACATTAAGGACAATGTTAGATTTAAGTTTGGGGGTAAGGGAGAAACTTTTAGTAAAATATGAAACTCCAAAGTCTAGAAACTTGTAAACAATTTAGGATGAAACTAACCATTCCAGGTAGATGGAAACTTATTTCTTTTTCTATAGGAATTGGTGTGCCCAGCTAAATGGTTTATTCATAAAAGGATGCCTAGCTCAGGTGTTAGAAATAACATGATAGTTGTTACCATCTCGGAGTCTATCTCGACCATATCACCTCCTGTTTTTATTTTTTACAATTTTTGTGTTTCTCTAAGTGATTTGGTGGGGCACCAATATCGAATTATTATCGCTGTAGGATGAAGTTGAGTGTTTGAGATCAATACCCATTATTGTACTCCCTCCGCTTCAGGAAAAGAGTTACTTTTCCTATTTACACAATTGGCAAGATGAGAGAGAATAACTTTTATAATTTATTTCCAAATTTACCCTAATAAAAAGTCTAATACTACATATATCTTTATAATGAGAATAATAACATTTCTTAAAATAACAAGGGTAGTTTTGAAAGTTTGTTATGTTGAAAAATGAAAGTAACTCTTTTGTTGGAACAAAAATTTAAAGAGAAAGTAACTCTTTTCCTGAAACGGAGGGAGTATTATTTAGACCATTAAAAAAAGTCGAGTATTGACACTTTGATATCAATATTTGTGTGTACTCCCTGTCTCCGTCGCCTAAGCAAGCGTGGAACGCAGGATCCAGGAGAGCTATCATGTAAGATGCTGATAAGGAGCATGCACTTGGATTATTTGATCCAATCATGTTGTCAGTACATTTAAAAATAATAAATAACTATTTTATTTTCAATAAATCAACCGTTGAACCCTTGTATATATCAGCTGAGTCGATATTAGTATAAGGAGTAAGACTAGTGGGAGCGTATCTCAATCCATTAGGATTCATCCTGGCACTGACCTTCAGACAGATATGGGAAACACCGTTCACCTCAGTCAACATGCGCAAACTTCATTTTGTCCATCTCTATCTTCTAAATCTTTTCATGTGATTGTACGTTGATAGATTTTGAGTATCGTGGTTGAACGACTACTAAGTAGAGTTTTGAACTCTTGTATGAATTTTAGTATGATGAGTGCAAACTCGTGTACTAAAATTGGACTCATATAGGGCAATGATTCCCATAGACGAAGAATTTAGTATGCCAATTAAATAGCTTATTTAGTGTTTACCCTCAATCGTTCACAGGTAGATAGGGATTGGAGTAAAGGTTTTGTGGGTATATCTCTTGTAAACCCTCACAAGACAAAACTCGTCCGATAGGGACACATATGGGTTTAAAGGCTTATTGCACACGCTAAGTGCAATCGCGATGCCTGCGAAAGTGAGTTAGGATTTTTATTTTATTTCTAGATTAGATTTGATCGAGGACTAGCAAATAATAAGTTTGAGGGTGTTTGATAAGACATATTTTTGTGTCTGATTTGTCTCAATTCTAAATATTGTTAGTGCTCATTTTTGTACTAATTCTTGCATTTTATTATGTTTGTAGGTATTTTTGGAAGAATAAATAATCATGGAGAAATCGGTTAAAAAGTGCTAAAAACACCCCAACAAAAATTTTAGAGGCACCCAAGAAATTGTTAAAGACACCCCTTGGATTTGATAAAGGCACCCAGGTTTTTACTAAAGGCACCCACTCATTTCTTTTCAAATCAAAAAAATGGCGGGAATTTTTTTTCTCTTTAACTATCGAATCTGTGAGAATCACTACGTGTTGTGGAGAAGATCTTGGGGGTTATGACAAGGAGATATATTATTTCTTATTTAATAGAAACATGTACACATGATTTACACAAGAACATAATCGTATTCCCGGAAGAAAATAAAAAATCTCCGAAAAAAATATTTCCCGTGAATGATCTTTAAAGAAAAGATTTGATTCGAGAAGATTTGGAAGTTATTAGGGATTGATGATGGTGTATTATAAATATGAGAAGTCGATAACAACTGGAGGGGGGCTGGCAGAGGCCAGATGCACTAGAAATCAATTCAGAAAAGTTGTTGTTGTTGCTGCATGAATAACAGAGAATAGGCAACAATATCTTCAACCAATCAGCCACGGTTTCTTCATCCATTTGCAATGGATATTTTTGCATCTGCAACGTTTATCTTTAGTTACAAAAGTTTCTTCAACTCATCTGCAACGGATATCTTCGTATCTGGAACGTTTATCTTCAGCCCCTTTGTAACAGTTAGTGTGTAACGCCTATAAATGTTGCGAACTCACTGTTTTCTTTGTTTTTCTCCTTTTTCATCATTTGTAAACATTTTGAGCTATGCAACTTCATTTTGAGCAAGAGATTAATATGAGGAGCTAAACCCGTTTGCTGAGGTGATGGAGGAAGTCATTGTTCCAAGAAAAGTGGTATATTTCTATTTTAATTGATTTTTGCAATTTCTTTTATGATTATTTGCTTTGATTAAAAATTGATTTAATGATTTTTATTAAACTGTTGTGATTTCGTTAGACGGTACATGCTTGGCCTAGGTTTTTGATGTTCCATGCTTTTGTTATACAATTGTTATTTTGAGAATCTACTTTTGTAACATATTAGAATCACTCTAAATGTAAAGAATTGCATGAATATTGATTAGATTGAATTACTTTAATTGGTTAATGGTGAAATCCATAACCTCAGTATTTGTGAATATTATTTTCATATTTTGTGTATATTTTTAATTTAAAATTAGTTTATTAAATCTAAAATCAATCTTCACAAGTTTGAGAGTTTGAAACCTTTATTTACCACTATTTCAAAACACATCACTATCATGTTATTTCTAACACTTGAGCTTTGTCCTTTTATGAATAGACCATTTAGCTGGGCACACCAACTCCTATAGACAAGAATTTTGTTTCTATCTACATAGAATGGTTAGTGTCATCCTAAATTGTTCACAGTTTTCTAAATTTTGGAGTTTTTGGTACAACTAAAATATTTAATTTTTTCCCCCTTACCTCTAAACTTAAATTGAACATAATCCTCGATGTTCTAAAGATACATGAATGAAAGCATGGACAAATAGTAAATAATGAAACAAAGTAAAAGAGATAAGGAAAGACATTACCAGCATTTTTTACCAAAAGCATATGGGTTTCCTTCCATAGAGCGCTAAGTTTAAAGTCTTCAGCCAGACCAAGAAAGGATTACTCACAACTGACGAATCATAGAACGTTAATCGAAATAATTACGGACCCTTAAAGTCAATCGAGTTTGACTCACAAAGTTGACCACAATAAAATATATGAAAGTGGTCATTCTTAAGAAAATGTGTCGATTCAGATTTCCTAAAATCATTGGGCTTAGCTCAAATATTCAATATTTGACACATTTGAAATCCATATGTTCCCACATTTGGTGAATAAAATTTTGGTGGGACAACAAAGCCAATTATGGTAGTATCCCCTGGGTAAACCACATCAACCAGAGGATGGGTTTCTGACGACTGAATTTCATTATGGACAAAATCAGGCTCTGGAAAACGTGTATGAAGATAATCTCTTAATATGGTAGAGGAAAAAACGTCAAGTCCCAAGTGAGGTATCTTTCTAAATTCAAGGTTAAAGCACATGGAGAATCACCCCCAAACTTAAAATTTTCAGTGTCCTTTGATAGACTAGCCATAAATTCCCTAATTTCTAGATCGTCAGATTCCTGAAAACGGTCAATTGCTTCTTCTAAGTTATAATCAGGTGGTGCATCCTCACTCGTTCCTCTAAACCATCATCGTCTTTATAATAATAAGGAAATATTTCACCGTCTATAAAAATGGTATCTCTAGTTAAATCCCTTTCCTCTTGAATAGGTAAATAATCATTAAAATTATTAGGATCAGAACTAGAGACATCATTATTATCAAGAGGCTCAAATGGTGTAAATTTTTTATGATCATTATGATTACGGATTTCAAACTCTTCATCAATATTATCCTCATCATCATAATATGAAGATGATTGAATCTTATCTAATATGCAGTGTCTTCTATTCTAACCTCGTCCTCTAAATTAGGTAAATATTCTTATCAAGTGTAAAATTGGAAACACTATTTTGGCAATTAAGATTATTTCGAGCAATCTTATTGTTGCACTGTACTTCTTTGCAAATAATTCAAACCTATTTGTCGACTCCGTTAACTGCTTGAGGACATCTTCTAGAGTCATAATGGGTTCATAAGATTACTAGGTCGTAACCGCTCGAGGGGTTCCTCTAGAGGAGAATTACGCATTGTTGCAATTCGTTTCTTCGTTTCTAACTCACACCTATTGGTATTCTCATTCAACTGCTTGAGGGTCTCTTCTAGAGAAATAAAAGGATCGTGAATAGTACCAGGGCTCAACTGTTTGATTAAATCCTTTAAATACGAAGAACTCGAATTTTGCTCGTTTTCCCGTTCATATGATACACCTATGAATAATAATTAGGATCAGCATGGTATGAACCATAACCTTCAGAAGGTTGGTAGTGGCTATTGTAATACCAGTTCAACATTTATTTATTTTTGGTACACGTGCAAATGCAGGTTTGACTAAATAGGTAAGCTCAGGTTACCTTAGAAAAATATACCTACAGTCAAAGACTGGTCAAAGGTACGAGGCTAAGGCTTGTGAATTTCAGTTGGTAACTCCCATAAGGCCCACGACACGGGTTCAGCTTACTTTTCCACGAGTTTTCCTAAACTCGGTAGTCTGATGAATATAATTGGTGTGTGCACAATGTTTTTTTTATATACAAAATAAAATATAAAAGAAATATATACAAATAACATGAAAATTTAATGAAAAATATTTAATTACTACTTACCTTTCTTGGTAGTCAATTTCCACAATAATTGTAAAACTTTACCTGCACAACAAAGACATTGAGAATACCCACATAAAATATGAAAAAGAATAAAAATAAAAATAAAAATAAATCTTAATTAACCTAATTAAAAATAAACTAAACTTAAAAAATAAAATAAATCTAAAACCTTAACCTAAAAACAAGTCCTCGTCGACGGCGCCAAAAATTAATGTGTTTTGTAGACAAGTAGTAAGAAAGATTCGTTGCTCAAACTTGTAAAGATTTGATTTTAGGCCTAATTTTAATTCTAAACTAGCAAATAAGTAACAAAAGATGATATCAAACTTAAGAGGACTGGGACTCAGGATTCCACCATTATTCATAATGGAGTGATGCACATTTCAATTCTTAGCGATTATTGCTCTTTTATGGACTCTATTTCTTTGCCAAAGGTAGATTTCTAAAACATTAATTGTAAATCATAAGCATAGTGCATCAGAAACTCTAAGGTTAAGCATACACCATCAAACAAAATCACAAATAATTAATAAAAATCATAAATCAATTAAAATAAGTGTAAAAAGTCATAAAGAATCGAATGTAGTTACCAAACAATTGTGAAAAATAGCTTCCTCCATTGTCCCAGTGATAGGGTTTAGCTTATCTTGCTCAAAACACTCTCAAAGGATTTATTCATAGCTCAAAAAGTGTTTACAAAGGTGAAAAGAAGAGAAAATAATAAAAGCAGCGAGTTCGCAACGGTGCATGGATGTTACAAACTCGCTTTTATAAATCAAGTGTTGCAAACTGAAGATAATCGTTGCAAAGATTAAAAGTTTTGGCAACAAATTCTTCAACCTTTTTATAACGATTTCTTCATCTTCTTCTTCTCACGAGCAGATTTTTCTGATTTTTCTTTCTCGATTTCTGGCCTTTGCCAGCCCCCTCTAATCTTTTCCTAGCTTCTCCTTTTATACTACAACACCAATCAGAAACTAAATCTTCTTTCAAATCTTATTTTTAATGGAAAAATAATCTCAAGAATTATGATCATATCTCCGACGTGATTCTTTTTCACGATGTTCTGATTTTCCCTAAATATTATTCTCTTTTTCACAGCTCTACAATCACTTCTCGATATCCCAAAATCTTGAGGAGATAATATTTTAGAGACATTCATAAAATACCCGAGAATATATTTATTTTTTTCCTTTTTTAACTCATCCAGAGATTGATTTATTTGAGAGATTTTTTGGTTGTTTTGACGTGTTAAGATGTGTACACAAATCCTTTAAATAAGGGAAGAGTATATTCTTGTCTTAAAGGATTGACGATAATCCAAAATCAAGTCGTGCAATCTTCACAGCTTGAGAAGAAAATTTCCCGCCAAATGCTCTATTTGAAATGTAAGAGATGGTGTCGTTATCCAAGGCATGGGTGCCTTTATCAATTCTTCATGGGTGCCTTTAACACTTCTTCAAGATAATTTTTCCAACAATGCTTATTTCCCAAAAACTACCTACAAACACATAAAATAATACAATTAGTACAATCGAGCACTATAAAATAAAGAATTGAGACAATTCAGACACAAAAATGTGTATATCAAAATAACCTAACTGTATATGTCTAGTAGGAAATATAAAGTATGTATTTTTACTTTGATTCTGCAAGAGAATTCTGAATACAGATTCTACCAGTAGATATGAATACTCTATATTGATTTTATAGTATCTTTATAAATATATACATCCATATACATATCAGAGCTTCGCCTCCTAAACTATCGATATTCTATTTATATATATATACCAGCTCAGTACTTACTTTCTATATTGAATTTCCTTTAATTAGTGGAACTTCAGAGAAGTTTGTGGTGTTTGTTGCAATGCTTCCCAGACTCTTTAATCATTATATATATATACATATAATACGGTTTCGTGCTATTTTCTTTTTTTGCCCTATTCTCGGGTGAATGTCATGCTCCTACATGGATATCCACTAGTACAAAGAGTACAATTTGAACCTATACCAAGTGTAATATTCTCCGGCTGAATTTCTTGGAATCAGGTGCTAATAACTTTACTGTCTGATTCGGCCAAAAATACCAATCTTTGCATGAAAAAGAGTGCACATACCACTAGTAGTAAGTACCAATGCCACCAAGTGCGAATGACGGAAGAGGAATGCCTACACGACACTAGGATAAGCCCAACACAAAGTCTTTATTCTTGTTGATGCACATCACCAGCTTCACACTTGCACGATGCTGGGCTAGTCCCACCGCTAGACCCTCACCCACCTTGCACGACGCTGAGCTAGTCCCATCGCCAGTCTTTTCTCGCCTACTCTTTGTACAACGCTGGGCTAACCATTTATCCTTTGTGCTAGCTATGCTATCGCCCACACCTACACGCCACCTTGATAATCCAAGCGCTAGACTACTTCTTACAGCTAGTGCCCAACTATCGTAGCTGGCCTAATGTCAACGCCACCCTTGACTTTTGCACTATCCTAGTGGTAGCGCCACTAGTACCAAAACATTGACCCCCTGTGTTACTAGCTAGTGCTAGCATCTATTCTGGGATGACTTTTCCTAATGAAAATGCTACCATCATCTTGGTACTGGCGTAAGTTGATAGTCATATCTTTACTAGCACCGGCCTTAGTTAATGCTCATCATCCTTGGTGCAATATTTAGCTTTTCATCTTGTTCATAAATATGCTTCAAGTCTAAGCTACCTTCTCGATGCCTTGAATTGCGGATATTCAACAAGTGAGTCTCTCAGATGGGACCACATAAACTACCAACATTGGTGATTTTTATTCGTAATACTAAGTGCGAAGCTTACTCAAATGCCCACGGCTGGCATCGTCGCAGTTCATCACTCAAATGAATCAATATAGTCTACTAAACTTACTAAAATTCAAGTCACTAAGGGACTTATTATTCTTGCTAGACTCAACACTAGTAGTCAGTCTGCTTAATTAATTAGTACTCTGGGCATACTACCTAATTAATTATTTTATTTTAATAATTAATTAATTGAGTTATTCATATGACCTAACTATATATTCTACGAGACATCAAACATGGTACAGGGGGATATTTATTAGGGTATTAGTCTGGCGGCTTATAACATGTGCCGTGTAACTGTATACCCACGATGAGAAAGAATCAAGTTGTGTGAATGTTGTTGGATGAAGGAATAATGGGCGTATGATTTTTAGAGTCTTCTCTACAATTATGGGAATGATTTCAACCACGTTCTCCACTTGTCCTCTCCTCCACTTCTCCCACTTCTTATGAGATCATCATTGTGAGCTCAACACTATAAATAGATGACTTCATTTATTCCAAAAATATTTCTTGTAGAAGTTGCTGAGAACTCTCTGAGGCATACTAGAGATTTCAAACTTTTAAGAATAACTAAAGTCGTAAAGATACTTAGGGGATCAGACGTCTCATCAATGAAAAATTAATTGCCCACCTATACGTGAGTGCAAATAAAGTAGAAGGATAAACCCATCACTGGTCAATATCCCAGACACTAGATGCCAACGTCGACTTCAACCTCAATCCAAAATCTTGCTCCAGCCCAGCGCGTCAACAACAACAAAGGCGGCTCCAACCTTCCCGACTTCTATTGGAAGGTTAAATTCCTAGAGGCAAGGACCTGCCACCATCAAATTATCTCTTGTCTAGTAGAGTACCCAAGTGAGATCCACTTGGGGACTAGAGGCTCATTCACCCCTTGAAGACTAAACACAGTTACCACCTTCAACCAGAAGGTCCTAATCACCCACATATCTTCACCTCCTCCAGAAGAGAGTCTCATCCCTTGTGAGAAGATAAATGTTGGGATGAAATGTCACAATACCTAAGGGAGTACGAAGCCCTAATGGTCCTGAGCAGACTCCTTAATGACACACAAAATCACCATCTATATGGGTCACGTTTATTTGAATCTCATTTAACATATCCCCTGTCTAGTTAATGAACACCTCTTGGTTTTTCTACACTTAGAGACTTGATCTTGTTGGAATAATCAATTCAATTCCATATAACCACTACGCCAAGTCAGTAGAACATAATGCCAGTTCTAAGGATAAAAAAACATGATCGATAGAATCTCACTACACAAGGATCTTATCCGACTAGAAACCTTTTTCCTCTTACTAGTCATGTCCATTGTGGGGACTGCGCCCCTGCTGTCTGCTCCCCTCTGGCAACACCAGTTCGCTATCAAAGATGCGGTGCACTGAAGTCAAAGTTCTCAGGGTAATGCCATCAAGTTCCTGCACTATTCGAGCAAGTCCTCGGGGATATTATCCGTAGTCATAGTATTCCTCTCAGCTATCAAAGGAAGCCATAATCATCTCCAATATACGGTAGAGAGACGTTTCATCGAACGATGCGCGATTAGATTTTTTTTGGCAAAAATAATTTCGTCAAAACTTTATTCATTATAGATTTATGACTCTATGAAATTAAACATGGGAAGGAAAATATGATATGCAAACTATTAAAAATCAAAAATAAAAGAGATTAAGATACAAAACCTATAGGTTGCCTCCAATTTAGCATTTAGTTAACGTCCTTAGCCTGACTTTCTGGTCGCCCGTATACCAACAATCTGGAAATTTAAGGGCCCACCCAAATAAATAACCGCAATGCTATAATAACTTCACGCAAATGCTATTATAAGATAAACATATCAAAATTGTTATTTGATGGAAGTTACCACCATATTTAGTCCTTTATAGACTTCGAAGTGTATAGAGAACACAGAACAAGAGAACTTTTATGGTTTCCTCTCGGTGAACCTGCACAATGCTAAAATCAAACACATCTAATGGTGGATACTTAGCAGCAAATAAATCCTTAATAATTTTATAAGCATATATATCCAACCCCATGTGAGGCATGGAATGGTAATAATCACACAAAGGCTTATTTGTGAAGTCAGATAAACATTCAAATTGCATACCTGAGAAGTGAGATATCACTTTGTTATCAAGCTCTGTCGGCGCTTCTATTTTATCAATTGCTTTGGTTTATTCTCAATCAACACTTTTAAGCATTCTCTCCTCGGAATATTCGCCAACCTCATAATCTTCATTATCCTATCGGCGTTGGAATTCCATTTGTATGACTCTGTTAATTTCTTGGAGAGTTTCTTCTGATGCTCCAGCTTCTTCTAGTTGATCGTTGAGTTTATGTTAATACGTTTTTCACCATTACTTACAATAGAGTCTATAGATCACGTCTCTTCCCTTTGAATGAGTGAATGATCATAAATGTGATCAATAGGAGTAGGTATGGATACACTATCATAAATTTTTAGTACAAAACTCTCTAACATCTGCACATTACTAAAAAACAACTAATTAGAAATATAACTATCCTCCTATCCTCTTGATTATTCGCTTGCATACCCGATGTAAGATTGTTAGTATGTATGAGAATAACTATAAGGTTCCGTTGTATATTGATCATAGCCAAAATATTAGTTTTGATTATATCTCCGGTATTATTCGTAGTTGTCATAAGATTGAGATTGAAAACCGTATTGATTACCGCTTTATATGATTGATCTTGTGCATCATACATGTTATTTCCATAAGGAAACATGATAACTCGCAATAAAAACAAAAAAACTTTTAAAACCTAAAAAATTAATAAAAACAAAAACAACAGTGATACTTACAACACGTTTTATGAATTTATCTCTCGCTTTTGACGAGTGGCTAATACCTTTAACTAGTTGTTAACACCCAAAAAAAAATCTAAGAAAACTGAAAACACTAAAGAAAATGGTGAAAAAGAATGAAACTTTCTAAACTACTGAACAAGTTAAAATAAATAAAAAATCATTTAGCAACTGCACCCCGGCAGCGGCACCAAAATTTGTAAGTACTCAGTCGAACGCTTTTAGGGTTGTGAATTTATGTTGATCCCAACAGTTAAACTCGATACACTTGGTTCACTTACTGGTGTTGTCTTTACAGGTGATTGTTCCATAGAATCCCTCTACAAGGTATCACGTTATCTAATTGTGTAGAAGATGCTCGGCAATTACAGATCACTCAACTCTCTACTAGCATTAGATTGATCAATATGATCATTTATTTGTACACCCAACAATATAGAAATCAATCATAAACCTTAGATATGATGAAGACAAGCGAAAATGATTAAAACTCCAAATAAACTTGTACAACTAATAAAGCTTCATGCTTAGTGGTAGACACATTTTTGTGTCCGACTTGATCTCAGTTTTATATATTGTTAGTATTCGATTTTGTACTTATTATGGTTTTTTATTGCTTTTTAGGTATTTTTGGAGAAATGTTAAAGGCACCCTCAATTTGGATTAAGGCACCCACACTTTGGTTAAAGGCAACCACACCCCAAATTTCAAATGAAAAAAAGTTGGCGGGAACAATTCTCACGTAAACAGGAAATAGCTTGAATATGGAAACAAGCTTTAATTTTGGAAATCTTCTCACAATTGTTTTAGGAAATCAAGTTATTGGGTAATAAGAAGAAAAGAAGAAAGATCTAAATATTCTTCTAATCATAGAATCACTAAACGGAGCAAGAAAAAAAAAATCAGGAAAGAAAATTGTTTTTCACGGGAAGGAATGGCGAGAATTAGAAGAAGTTTTAGAGGGGATTTTTGGGTTGTTTTTTGTAGTGATTAATATAAATTGGAAGCTTAGAGGTGTCCATAGGGGGGAGAGACGATAGGGTGAAGCTTAGAAAGAATCAAGAGCTCGAAGAAGAAGTGGACAGGAACAAGAAAATTTCTGCTGTTGATCAACGAAGAAGAAGAACAAACTACAAGGAAGAACTGTCGTTCATTAGCGAGAAGTCCGTCCTTCTTTCCATTCTTTTTAAATACCTTCTGTAACAGACTGAAGTACTCACAGTAACGCTTATAAGCGTATCAAAATTCCTGTGAGCGTTTCTATTCCCATTTGTAAGCATTATTTGAGTTATAAAAACGATTTTTGAGGGTTTTGCCATTACAATGAGGAGCTAAACTTCATCTTTGAGGCTATGGAGGAAGCTACTTTTCCAACAATTATGTGGTAAGTATTTAATTAATTTATGTAATTTATTTATGATTAATTGCCTTGGTTAAAAATTGATTTAAAAGATTTTTGTTAAGCAATTGTGATTCCGTTAGATGGTGCATGCCTCGGCTTAGGTCCCTAGATGCTCCATGCTTTTGTTATACAATTGTTGTTTTGAAAATCTATTTTTGCAATGATTTAGAATCAAATTAAAATGTTTTAATTGCATGATTAAAATTATTATCACTTTGAAATTGGAAAATAGTGGAATCCTAGCCTCAGTTTTCTCTCAACCTTATAAAAGATATTTGAGTTTTCTTATTTTTAATTTTAGAAATTAGATTTAAAATCAATCTTCACAAGCCTGAGTAACGAATCTTTATTTACCACTTTAAAATTACATCACTTAGAACATTGAATCCATCCTTAATCAATAGAAAATTAGCTACTCATAATACAGAAAGAAGAAGAAGAATGATTTCCCTCTAAAGGGGTAAACCTAGGTTTGTGAATTGTAGTATGAGTACTAGATGATATGATGTCTTGTTTTAGCCTTAGGTGTCTTCTCTTATAGCCTCTAATATTTGGCTCTTAAGTTTCTCTATTTCTAGGGTTTGGAAACCCATTCAGAACAAGTTTCCTTAATTTAGAAACACCAAAATTCGTCCAAAAATAACTCTTCGCGTCCAAGGAAAGCCCAAAACGCATTCCTTCTTTCTCTTCCCGCGCAGGCCCAAAACAAGCCCAACAGAAATCAAATCCAAGTTGGTTTCACTATCTTGCTCTTAACTTCTTCATACGACCTCTGGATGGTCTCATTCTTTTTGCGTTGGCTTCGCCTTTTTGTTCTCTACAAGATTATGAGCAGAAATCATGGATTTGAACGATTTTCAATTGGTCCTTGGTCCTTCTTCCTATGTAGTACTTCATTTCCTTGATCATTCTAACATTTTGTAGCTCCTTTTTGGATGATTCACCTAATAAAAGACATAAACTAGAAAACAAACATAATATAAGGTAATATGTAAGAATTATTGAAAATATAAATATGGATTTGATACTAATAATATATAATTTATGCACTTATCAAATTACCCCACACTTACATTTTGCTAGTCCTCGAGCAAACTATCCACCTCAACGAACCTAACCCACTCTCGGAGGAATTACAGTTGGGATATTTAATCGTTGGTACCCGGTAAAAGACCAACACTTAGGAATGGTACCCAACATTCAAAAATTAAGGAATGATACTTAGACCGTCAGTTGACTGTCAAAATCAAACTTTGACCTTTTTTTCTATCTATTTCTTAATATTTTTATTAATAGTTAAAAATTTTATATTACAAATTATTTTTTAATAATATAACTTATTATTATTTTTATTTTATAATTATTTATGTTATAAAATAAAATTAGAAAGAATTAGACTCAATTTTTTTAATAGTTACTAGTTAAAAGACTTAATTATTTTAAACTATTTTTTATATTAATATTTTACTATTAATAAAAAATAATTTATTTTTATTTTATAATTATTTTTTATATAAACTAGATAATAAAAAGAACTACACTTAATTTATTTTTTTAATAGTTAATAGATAAAAGATAAAACTATGATAAATTATTTTTTTATAATAATCTCTTACTAACAATAAAAAATAATTTATAATTATTTTTATTTTATAATTATTTTTATTTTGTAGTTATTTTTATTATAAATTAAAAACAAAAAGAATTAAGCTTAACTTTTTTTTTAATTGTTAATAGTTAAAAGAATTATCTATTATAAATTATTTGTTTATAATAGTCTTTTACTATTAATATAATTATTTTTATTATAAAATACGAAATAAATAAATAGAGTTGACTCATCTTTTAACTACTAATAAAAAATAATAATTAAGAAATAAAAAAAGAAAAAATTATTTGGTCAAAGTTTGACTTTGACGGTTAACTGACGGTCTAGGTACTACCCCTTAATTTTTTAAATATTGGGTACCATTTTTTGGTGTTGGTCATTTGCCGGGTACCAAATGTTTAATAGTTTTGTGAGAATTTACATGAGGTATATCCACAAAACCCACTCTAACTTCTTTATATTTCAAAACTACAAGCATTCAAAGACCTATGAGGAAATAAAGTTTATGCACAATAATAAGAACAAGTTAGAAATACCAAAGAACATCATTATCATGCTTAATTGTTGAGAAAGAGGGTGTAATGTGTTAAATCAATGTCATATGAAGGAATTTATCCCCGAGAGCAATCAACAAGCATTTTGCTTCGACTTCTGCCTCACCAAAAGGATAGATAATCGACACTCGTAAGACAATAGAATTGGGTGTCACACGTGTGTAAACAGAACTAAAGAAAGAATACTTACACACGTTGAATGGTAACGCTTAATTTTATTTTTTTTAATTATCTGTAAGAAAGGAAATCAAATCATATGCGAGGACCGAAATCCTCATTCACCTTCTCATCCGATCTACATTCAACACCGCTCTCCAACTTCCAATAGAAATAAATCCTTCTTCGTTTTCATTTTCGGCTTCAACTTTTGATGATGAATTCTCGAACTTTGTGGAACTTTGACAACTTGTAATCTCTTCTCTTCAATTACTTGTTGTTTTTGAAACTTCTTTATATATTTCTTCTTCTCTACGACATTGATTATTATTATTATTATTATTATCTATTTTTTTTTCGATTTTTTTTCATTGTCGTAGGAAAAAGATTTTAGCACTTTATTCTTCACAACTTTGGTATTGTCTTGGTCGCACAAACTTCAAAAACTTACATCTTTCTGCTTTCTTTGTCTTTTCACCCGAGTATGTAACTCTTTGCTATTCTTTCGTTGCTTGTAAACCTTAAACGTCTTCAACTTCTTCATAAATTGATATTCCTCCTCTTGTTGATGATGATGATATGTTTCTATGGTCACTGTTTTGAGAGAGTGGTGCATCCTTTAATTCAGACTACAAGATGAGGTTAGTTCGCAATTCTGATGTCACTCTCATGATTGAAACAATTAGCACTTAAGAGATTAGAAAGTGTGGAAGAGATGCGAGGTTGAGTAGCTCGTCATTCTACCCGAAGTTTGCATAAGTGAAACACTTTAAACGGGAAATATATGTTGAAAGTTTGGTGCCTCACTCTTATTTTTTATGGGTAGTCTCCACTAATGATGCATTCTCTCTCTAATACTTCTTTCCTTTGCACCTAGTTTGCCACCGGAAAGGTTAAGCTCATCATGGTATGGAGCAATGATAAAGAAACCCGAATGTTGTTCTCTAGGATTTCTAAATGCAGTTATTTGGTAAGAAATCCGTATGTAAATTTAGCAAAAAGTATATTATGTGACTATAAAATCTCTATAAATTGGAGGTTCAAAAAAATATATGCAAAAGTTTGAGAAAAATTACCTACGAAAGTAAAAACTAACTAAAAACTAAAAAATCTATATGCCAAATACTCCCCCACACTTAATCTTCATATTCTCCTCAATGTTTAAAACCGAAATTTCTAACACAACATCATATTAACCTTGAAAACTATACATATTGGTAAGGAAATAGGAAAAATATCCTTGACGAAAATTTCTCGCCTACGTCTTTTTTATTACGTTTCAAAAAGGCACAATGTTTCGATAAACGGTCTGACAGTTACGGCCTCATGACTGACTGACATTCAATATGAAAAAAAATTATGGAAAAAATATGAAGCTCAACTTACCATGCCAATCGCTCCAACCAAACAGAATCAAAAATTAAATTTTCTTTTTAAAAACGAAAGGTGAGTCTTTCCCCTTCAAAAGTTGGGGTCAACCACTCAAACCGAACGCCGAATGAAGAGACATCGAACGATGCACGATCATAATTATTTTGACAAAAAAAATCCGTTAAAAATTTCTTCATTAAGGGTTTAGAAATAAACTATAAAAACTCTTTGAAATTAAACATGGGGATGCAAATATGATATGCAAACTATAAAAACTAAAAAATTAAAGGGATTAAGATAAAAAACCTATGGGTTGCCTCCCATTTAGTGTTTAGTTTAACGTCCTTAGCCTGACTTTTTGGTCTCCCGTATACCAACAATCTGAAAATTTGAGGGCCCACCCAATAACGAACTGTAATGCTAATAACAACTTCACGCTTAACATAAGATAAGAATATCAAAATTGTTATTTGATGGGAGTTAACCCCACGCTTAGTCCTTTCTACACTTGGAAGTGTATAGAGAACATAGAACAACGAAAATTTTATGGTTTTCTCTCGGTGAACCTGCACAATGGTAAAATCAAACACATCTAGTTGCGGATAGTTAGCAGCAAAGTAATCCTTAAGAATTTTAGAAGCACATATATCCAACCCTATGTGAGGTGTGGGACGGTGATAATCACATAAAGTTTTAGATGTAACGTCAGATAAACATTCAAATTCCAAACCTTAGGAGTGAGTTATCATTTTGTCAACAAGCTCTGTCGGTGCTTCTATTTTATCAATTGGTTTGGTTTTATTCTCAATCAACACTTTTTCAGCTATTCTCGTCCTCAGAATATTCGCCAACCTCATAATCTTCATTATCCCATCGGCGCTGGAATTTCATTTATATGACTCTGTTAATTTATTTGAGAGTTTCTTCTGATGCTCCAGCTTCTTCTATTGATCGTATTATTTAGATAGTTTTCTAATGTTAATACGTTTTCCACCATTACTCATATTAGAGTGTATAGATCACATCACTTCCCTTTGAATGAGTGAATGAATCTGATCAATAGTAGTGGGTATGGATACACTATCATAAGTTTTTAGTTCAAAACTCTCTGACATTTGCATATTATTAAAAAACAAATAA
The DNA here is from genome assembly GCA_023531435.1 of Papaver californicum. Classification (NCBI taxonomy): domain Eukaryota; kingdom Viridiplantae; phylum Streptophyta; class Magnoliopsida; order Ranunculales; family Papaveraceae; genus Papaver; species Papaver californicum. Next base: position 181,257 of record JAJJMC010025396.1, on the reverse strand, counting down.
TTAGAAATATAATTATCCCCCCATCCTCGTGATTGTTGACTTGCACACCCAGTGTAAGGTTGTTGGTGTGTATGAGAATAACTATAAGGTTCCGTTGGATATTGATCATAGCCAAAATATTAGTTTTCATTATATCCCTAGTATGGTTGGTAGTTGTCATAAGATTGAGATTGAAAACCATATTGATTACTGCTACTATACGACTGATCACGTGCACCATACATGTTATTTCCATAAGAAAACATGACAACTTACAAGAAAAACAATCTACTAAAACCTAAATAAATAAAAACAAAAACAACAATGATACTTACAGCCTGTTTTCAAAATTTACCTCCCGCTTTTGACGAGTGGATAACACCTTTAACTAGTTGTTAACACTAAAAAAAATCTAAAAAACCTGAAACGGCACTAAAGAAAAGGGTGAAAAGAACAAAAAATTTAAAGTACTAAACAAGTGAAAACAAATAACAAATCAAATAACAATTGCTCCCAGGCAGTGTCGTCAAAATTTGATGTGTGTCGTAAGTACAACAAATTACTTAACATATTTCTCACTATTATTAACAAGTAATATAGAGGTAGTAATGATCGTTACCGCAGATAGCTGTGTAATTGAGATGTTATTCAGATTAGTAAAATATAATTAAAAAGGAATACAAAGGAGGAATTGATTTTTTAAAGCAGCTAACTAAAAATAATAAGAAGAAAAGATGATTAGGGATTCCTTCGATGTTACCAAACATTAACTCAATCAATATACTTATCTATCTTTTGTTAGAATCATTCATCACTAACCGTAGAACAACATGTACGCTTAGTCACCAGACTCTATTCGTCTGAGCCGCCAAGAAGTACGCTCTCAGGTTGATCCCAACAGTTAAACTCGGTACGCTCGGTTCACTTATTGGTGTTGTCTTCACACACGCTTGCTCAATAAAATCCCTCTGCAAGGTTTCACGTTCTCTAATTGTGTAGGAGATGCTCGACAATTATGGATCGCTCAACTCTTACTAGCATTAGATTATTCAATATAATAGTTTAGATGCGTACCCAAACAATATACAAATCAATCATAAACCTTAGATATGATGAAGACAAGTGACAATGATTAAAACTTCAAATAAACTTGTATTATAACTAATAAAGCTTCACGCTTAGAACTTTGAATTAATCCTTAATCAATAAAAAATTAGCTACTCAAAATACAAGAAAGAAGAAGAATAATGATTTCCCTCTAAAGGGGTAAACCCTAGGTTTGTGAATTGTAGTATGAATACTAGATGATATGGTGTCTTGTTTTAACCTTAGGTTTCTTCTTCTATAGCCTCTAATACTTGACTCTTAAGTATCCTCTCTTTCTAGGGTTTGGAAACCCATTCAGAGCAAATTTTCTCAATTTCGAAGTCCTAAAAAAACACCAAAATTCGTCCAAAAATGACTCTTCGCGTCCAAGGAAAGCCCAAAACACATCCCTTCTTTCTCTTCCCGCGCAGCCCAAAACAAGCCCAACAGAAACCAAATCCAAGTTGGTTTCATTGTTCTGCTCATAACTTTTTCATATGATCTCGGAATGGCCTCATTCTTTTTGTATTGACTTTACCCTTTCGTTCTATACAAGATTACTAGAAGAAATCATGGATTTGAACGATTTACAATTGTTCTTTGGTTCTTCTTCCTTTGTAATAATTCACTTCTTTGCTTATTCCAACACTTCGAAGCTCCTTTTTGGATGATTCACCTAATAAAAGACATAAAATAGAAAACAAACATAATACAAGGTAATATGTAAGAATTATAGAAAATATAAAAATGGATTTGATACTAAGAATATGTAATTTATGAACTTATCAAGTGCCAAGATTAATTGCTCAATTTCAGTATAATTTCTTTCAGCCGAGTTCATGGTTTTACTTATGAAGCAAACATGTTTTTCTTCTCCCCCGACTGTTCGGACTAGGACTGCGGCATATAATGTTGCCCCCAAATAGATTGTCAGAATCTTTGTTGGGTCTGGTCTTTGCACCACTTGTAACTTCGCGAGATGCTTCTTAATCCTCTAAAATGCTTTTGACACTCCTCACTCCATTTAAATTTGTCCCTCTTTCTCAAGGTATTGAAAAAAGTTTTACATCTGTCTAAAGACCAGGATATTAATCGATTCAAGGCTTCCAAACCCCCATTTGAATTTTTTACCTCTTTGACTGTGGCGGGGGATGGAATCTCCTGAATGTCTCTAACCTTCTAGGGGTCAGCCTCAATCCCATTTTTTTTACCACATATCCCAAGAACTTTCCCGAAGTCACCCAGAATATACATTTAGCAGGATTAACCTTCATTTTGTATTTTATCATTTGTTGGAATATTTCTATGGTATTCGAGACATGATTCGATGATTTTTTGTTATTTACAAGTATGTCGTCAACATATACTTATGTGGTCTTATGGATGCAATCTTCAAACATGTCTTCTACCAACCTTTGATACGTGGCCTCGGTATTTTAAAATGCCAAAGGCATCTTGGTGTAGCAATATAGTCCTCGCTGGGTGAAGAAAGAAGTATGTTCCTAACCCTCCAGAGTTTAAGGAATCTGGTTATACCCCGAGTAGCCGTCTATTAATGATAGTGATTCATATCCTGTAATCGTGTCTCATAATTGGTCTATATTCGGAAAAGAGAAGTTTTCCTTTGGCAAGCCTTGTTGAGGTCGCTAAAATCTATGCATATTCTTACTGCCCCTGTCTTTTTAGGCACGATGACCATGTCCGAGATCCATTTTTGGCATTGTGCCTTTTTGATTACTCCCGATTCTGCATATTTTGAGTTATTCCTCCACGGTTTCTTGTAGTTCGGGAGCTATTCTTTGCATATTATATCTCATAAGCTTAAACTTTAGGTCTATCTTTAGGAAATGACAGCATACCTCTAGATCTATCTGATAAGAACATAATTTGTACATATTTACCGCTTGATTTATATTTGCTAGTACTTGAATTTGTATTAATGATGTATTTTTAATTATTTTTATAGATGATACACGTAAAATCCGAAGTACAAATAAAAATTGATAAACTAGCTCACTTTATTTGAATTGCCACCAACATTGATGCAGACTAGAACGAGACAGTGGTGCCAAGGAGAGACGTAGTCTATGATGCACCGAACTTAAAAGAAAAGAGAAACTTAGGTTTTATAAAGAGGATCTAACAAGAAAAAAAATTTGGGCTTGGTTAGAGTTGATGTTTAATACGAACAGAAACAAACGGAGAGAGGTTAAGACAGAGAGAGGCATTTTTGGCCTGACGGATGGAAGTGGGACGACTGGAGAGAGAAGGGTGGAAGAGTACCACATAGTTTCTGGGAGAGAAGGTGTTGGACGGAGAAAAGAGGACCTCTTTTCAGAGATATGCACAGAAAACGAGGAAGAAAAAGCAAGAAAATGACAGAAAATCATAGGTGGGAGAGGCATAAAGAAGGGTTTAATTTTCTTTCTCTCTATTTTGTTATTTATTTGTGTGGATTTTGAGAAATCTATAGCCATGTCTTGTTAAGCTTTGTATCTAGGTTTTATGGTTGAAGTCACTTGGAGTATTAGGCTAATCTAATTGAATTATTTGACAATAGATTATTATGATTTGAATTAGTCAATTCTTTAATATTGTTTATTGATTAACCGAAATATGAGTTTTTGATTGACCGCTTTTGTACGATACAATAACCTTTGTACGTAATTGTTAGGATTATAAATATATTTGTCTCATCGTCTAATATTCCATGCTTTGGTTAATTACTTTGATGGAGTATGCTTAGAATATCCAAGTATTATTTGTGGGCCTATATTTAGTTCCGTATAATTTTTTCGCTAATGCAATTTGATGGTGTATGCTTGGGTTTGGTCTTTTGATGCGCTATGCTTATAGTATACTAGTGATATTTTCAACTTTACATATAATAGATAGAACAGAGAGTAACTAAATCGAAATAATGGTGGATACTATTAACCATGGTTTATCGACTCTCTATGTGAATTTACTTTACTACTTTATTTTAATTTATTTATTCCATCTGCATTCTGAAAAATAAAAAAATATTGTTTCTTGTTAGTTATCAAGAATATTGATTACAGTATTTTCCTGTTTCCTGTGGGTTCGACCCGTACTTGTCGTTGTCAACACTGTAGACGTTGTGCAATTGCGGTTATTATATACATAGGTTTTCCGAGCCTATCACTATCCCTATTATATCCTTCATCTTCCATGCAAACACATTTATGTATTCCCTTAACAAATCTTCTAACTTGTTACTCTCATATTCGGCTAGCAACGACCCCACCATTATTGTCTACGGATGATCTTCTGTACCAATACTAAGATCTCTAGTTCGCTCCATAAGGGTAAAGTTTGGCTTTAGGAGACCTTGGGGGTCGGTCCCTTTAAAAAATATTCCTTTTTCCGAGCAGGAGCTTATTTGATTTCTCGCTGGTACTTTTCTTCCTTTGCCTTCTTCTTGCCTTCTTTGATCCCGGTCTTCCTATTTTCATTATGTTGTACATCCATCTGCACACAATATTTGGTCACTTGTGGATCTCCAGATATTTATAGTATTCTTTGAATGTTGGGAACCTTAGTCGCTGATGGTAGGAAAAAGTTATGCCTTTGATGCCTGTGAGCCACAAAAAGTAATTAAAGTATCTAGGAAATTTCCAGTCTCAACCCTGAGAGTGACTTACCTTTTTTTCTTTATGATCGACCCATTAAAGCCATAAATGTTATAGAACGGAAGGAATTAAGGCATCGTCCGATAGCTGCATCATTTTAAGGTGTCATATAATAACACTTCCACTAGGATTAGGGCCACCCCGTAGTCATAGATTTTTAATATGATTAGTAAAGGGTCACTATGAGCTTTCCCATTCATGGGCACATATCTTTCCGAGAATGATACAAGATGCATCATCAATGCTTCCATAGGAAATGCTTTTGCCACACTGAATAATTCACTTCCCGAACTATCTTTTTTTATGAATTTAGCTCATGATTCCACTTTCCAGTCGTAGACTTTGTACCGAAGATAAAGATATTGTATTGCATCGTAGGAATGGGGTGTTCCTGCTAGTTCGGAACTGATTTACGGGGGACCTCTGGCATCAGGAAAGGTTGTAATATATATTTCTGCAGATGCCATCGTCTATTATTTTTTATGTGATTTCTACCTTGGGGATCTGGCCTTTTATCCAGCGGCTTCCACTTTGAGTACTGAGTGGCTCCTCGTGATGGTTCTGGTCCCGATTTTTGCTGGATTCTTGGACATGGATACCATAGACTCCTTCTTGTATTTTCTTTAATGAAATGAAATGTTGTATCATTCTTCTCAAATCCCCCAAAGTCTCTGCTTTGTCATTGAACATAATTACATAGATCAGGTCCCTCTTTTCTAGGGTATAGCCAAAAATTGTTGATCCTCGAACACCTTCTCGATTTCGATAAACAACTTTCTCCATCTAGTGGATAATGACCTTATGGATTCTTTTGGTCTTCTAGCCAAGGTGAACAACTTGTTAATACCTGACCTGACATTGCCATTGTGCATGTATGTTTCCAGAAAGGTTCATGACAGTTATTTAAAATTGATGATGGATCTCTTGGGGAGTGAGTCAAGCTAGGTCAGAGATTTTACCTCCAAACTTGCTAGCAAAAATTTTCATATTACCACATCGTGACGCCTCCATTGGAGAACTGCTTTTCTATAAGCCTTAATGTTGCACTGCATCTCACGAGCCAGCGAATCGGGTGGCGAACGTAGGTAGGAATTTTTTGTGGTGGAAAATCTGTGTGCATCAAATTTCGTGTATAGGGAGTTCTCTCTGCCTCCGTGTTGACCATTGAAAGTTTCTTGCCTTCTTCTTTCCCACTTAACTTTTGACAACTGTCTCAAGATATTTTATCCAATCTTTCATCCTTTCCCCCCATCATTTTCTTCAGGGTCCGACTCATCTTCCTCCAAGCTGGAATTCCCAGGAGTTCCATATCTTCGCGGGATGGTCTTTTCACTTCGTGAACGGCTTTTGTATACGAGGATCGGGAGTGATCCCTCTCTCAGGAGTGAGCCGAACCACACTTCTACCTCTGTAATACGTGTTTTCATCAGGACTGACATCATCGTAGATCTCCACTGTCTTCTATCTCGTGTATTCCTCCTTCTATTGAGGCGATTGTTTTCATGTTCCAACATGAGGTTTCTTTGTTACAGGCCTCTCATCTTCTTTTTTTGTTCCTTTTGATTTTTGAGGATTCTAGCTAACACCGCATCCATACTTTCGTGGATTAAGATGTTTTCCCTTCCTAGGTGTGTGGTCCTGTTTTGCTCGTGGCTCTTTACTTATGGATATGGGCTAGTATTTCGATTTCCTGGTCCCTTTCCATCTAGGCTCGACATTTATCAATGAAGAGTGCACGGTATTCGGCTTTACGGATTCCATCTTTCGGGCCTCCTATTCTTCACTTTCGGAGGCAGTCAATCCATTCTCTGGGCGTTGCCAGTCGTTCCGGTCTCTAATTTTGTTGTCCTTAGGGATACTCTCCTCTGGTATTGGCTCTGGGTTCTCACCTGCGATCGAGGGATTCTGTTCTTCTGTCGAGATACCTTTTTCAGATAAGTGCATAATTCACATGTTTTTAGTGTCAAATCCATACTAATATTTGCTATAAATATTGCATATTACTTGTTATTAAGTTTGTTTTCTATCTTATGTCTTATGTTAGTTGAATCATCCTAATAAGAGTGAAAATGGATAAAAAATAGCTAATAAGTAAAGTACTCAAAGTATTCAAGCATTCCAAGGCCAAAGAAGAATAAAGTAGTTCATTGCGACATGAAATGACCAAGGAAATTGAGTCTTACAAGTGAAAAAAATCCAAATACAAATTATACTCATTCAAATCCAGGAGTTACTAATACCATCTTTAATAGAACGAGAATACAAAGTGAAAGCAAAAAGAATGAGGTCATTCCGAGTTCGGACGAAGAAATTATGGACAAGACAGTCGAGACGAAGAAAAGGTCACCTACAGCTCAACAGTCGGCATTGCTCATAAGCGACACACCAATGCCGACTGTGACACGAAAAAGGGCAGAAAAATTATATTTTTAACACCAACAGTCGGCATTGCTCATAAGTGACACGCCTATGCCGACTGTAGCAAGTTTTGTGGCAGAAAATAACACCAACAGTCGGCATTGCTTGTGGGGAATCACATATGCCGACTGAGTCCAAGGGTTCCATTTTGACGCGTTTTTGACTTCTAAGAGGAGGAAACCTGGTCCCGGAAGGATTTTAATCCCTAGATATCATGAACTACTATAAAAGGAGACTCCAAGATATTAAGAGACATCTTTTGACAACTTTTACATAACTTTGCAAGTCTTGGAGGAGATCAACAATACAAAGAGAAAAAGCTAGGATTTCAGAGCGGTTCCATTATCGTAACGATTTCTTATCCACTTTCTTATATGTATAACATGGATGCTTCTACATCCATGAGTATCTAAAAATTTAGTTTGAGGATGAATTCTAAGTTCTAAACATGATTTGATTTAGTATATGATTTTATTTTGAGTTCTTCACATGATTATCGTTTTTTATACTACAAAGAATGTCTATGATTGATTGATAGATTGTTTAGGTGGCCAATTAAATTGATTTGTTAATTTAACCTAGTGCTAGTATTGAGTTGTGAGATAAGTAATAGTCCATTGATTCTTACACAAGTAGAGAACACGAGACCTTGCAGAAGGATTTTGTGGAGCAATTGTGTGTATAAACAACACTAGTAAGTGGACCTTGATCTAAGAGTCTAACTGCTAGGATTAACCTATAAATTCACGAAATATAAAGCATTTGACTAAATTACACCCTGCGTGATCTACTTTAGGTTGAATAGAATTTGGTAGACGAGAACTTCCGTATCCAATGATATAAGGAATTTCGGGGATAACACTGATCTAGCTGTTATTCTACGCTTGGTGATAATCTGTGATTAACAATGAGTAGATGGATATACTAATTCAATGATTGTTTAGTAACGAAGAAAGATTCCTCGATCATATCTTTCTTATTTGCTTACAACTTTACATTTAATCGTTTTCTTATTTACTTTGTCCAAAACCCAAACAAAAAAACCCCTTGTGACATTTGACAACTAAAATACCTCGCTTCTCGTGGGAACGAACTTGACTTCTATTATATTATTTTTTAATTGAGTGGAAATAAGATCACTAATTTGATTGCACCTACGAAACACATCAAATTTTGGCACCGCTGCCTGGGATCAGTTGGTTTTAGTTGTCATTTATTTTTGTATATTTTTGTTTTTAGGTTTATTTTAGTTTTTAACTTTTTTTTTCTAGATATTTTGGTTTCAGGTACTTAATCTCTGGCACTTAAACGTTGGGATTACCGAAAGTGCGGAATTCAAACTCAAAGAGGAACAACACTACAAGAACCTCAACTTTTGTTACAAGATCCACCTCTAGAAGAGAAAGGTGGTCCTCAACCTCCAGAGAAGAAGTTGCGAGAGTTGACCTCTCTATGTTTATATTTGTAACCAATGTGTATTAACATAGTTGCGCCAGTGGAACTGAAGTCGAATCTAATTTATCATTTTCCGAAGTTCAAGGGACTTCCATGCGAAGATCCGAACCATCATCTTCAAGTATTTCAGCACAAGATGACATGTCTTAGGCAAGGTACCGAAGATAATGATAAGGCTATGTTGCAAGCTTTTCCATTTTCTTTAATAGGTCTAGCCGGAGAGTGGTTGTATTATCTTCCTCCAGGGAGTGTTACAACATGGACTGGGATGAAAAAGCTATTTTTAGAGAAGTATTTTCCTGCTTCTAAAGCGGCCGCTATTCGTAAAGAGATTAGTAGCATTTTATAGATTGTTGGGGAGTATAAAAACTGGGAGAGGTATAAGAGATTATTGGCAACTTGCCCACACCACAACATATCCTCAACTCTCATCATTCAATAATTTTATGAAGTATTACTTCTGGAACAGAGGAATTTGATTGATGCAGCCGCGTGTGGTTCACTTACTGAAAAGACGATCTCGCAAGCAACTAGTTTGATTGAGAGTATGGCATCGAATGCTCAACAATTTTACACAAGAAACGACCCAAGTATCAAAAAAGTCAACGAGGTGGGAGATTTCTCACATATAGAGCAACAGATGGGTAGTGTGGAGAAGATGGTACAACGTATAACTTCTGCAGTTGTTCCTTCGTACGAAGAGGAGGATGAGGTAAATGTTGTTTTCCCTAATCAAAGGCCAAGGTATGATCCCTACTCGAACGCTTACAATCCTGGTTGGAGAGATCATCTAAATTTTAGCTATGCAAACAAGCAAGCCTCAGCTCCTATACCAGCTTATGGGAGACACAATGCTTTTCAGCAACCACAACAAGCTAAGGAGTAAGGCTTATCCATCGATGATAAGTTCAACGCTATGATGCAAAACATGCAAGGTATCACTTCTGAAATCACAAACTTCAAGGAAACAATGCTGCAAAACCACCAGGAACATGAAATGTCCATCAAGGATTTGCGAATTCAGATGGGACATCTAGCTACATAATTGAATCAGATGAAATCATAAACTTCAGGGACAGATGATAGACACATTTTTATGTCTGAATTATTCTCAATTATCTATATTGTTAGCGTTCAATTTTGTATTTATTGTGTCATTTTATGTGTTTGTAGGTATTTTTGGAAAAGAAATATTTTTGGAAAAATTGGCTCAAAAGTGATAAAAGCACCCGAGAAAATTACTAAAGGAATCCGGAAAATTGATAAAAGCACCCATGGATTTGGATATATGCACCTGCCCATCGGACAAGGGCACCCTCTTCTTTATTTCAAAAATACGAAATTGGCGAGAAATATTCTCTTCGCGTGGGAGAATTATCTGAATTATTGACAACCGAGTTTAATGGGATGGCTAAGTGATTTCGAGTTACCAAAGTGAAGAAACAATGTAAACTCATCAGAACACGTCAAAGAAAGTGTTTTACGCTGGAGAAAAAAATTGGAAATTCCATGTTATTGGCGGAAAAGAAATACTCCCTGATTTTGGATAAACGTGAATCAGAGTTTGATTTGGATTGTGTTTTGGGTCCTTATCGACTTGGGAGGACTAGTTACGGTTTGCTAATCCTATATAAAGCAAAAGGAAGGAAGAAAAAAAATCAGGGAAAGAAGGAAATCCCAGGGAGAAATTCTATTAGAGATTCCTTGATCCTGTGGTGTATAAAAGGATTGTTTGAGTCACAAAAGAGGTGGGGGAGGTCGGGTCGAGCTCAGAAGTCCAAAAGAGCAAAGAAAAATCATTCCAGGAAAGTTCTCTGATGTTGTTGCTGAAGAAGACGAAGAACAAAGATAAGGCAACAGTTTCTTAACCATTCTACCACAGTTCCCTCAACCGTTTTGCAACGTTTATCTTCGCTTTGTAATATTTATCTTCAAGCTCTATTGCAACAGTTAATCTGTAACGCCTAGAAAACGTTACAGATTCCCTATTACATTACTTTTAGCTTTTTTTCATCTTTTTAACACTTTTTGAGCCATGTACCAATCTTTTGAGAGTGTTTTGAGCATGATGAGCTAAAATCTTTCAGTCTCATCACCGTTCTGAAGTACCTTTGAAGCGAACCTGAATATTTTTGAAAAAGGACAAGCCAACAGAAACGACTAACACAACATTAACTCCTAGTGAAGGAACAATTCTTACTGACAATAACAAATTTACTACGATGGATAATGTCCTTAAGCTAGTTTACTTCCACTAGAAATGGTTTTTATCCTATTTTGGCAGCAGATTTCGAACTTCCTTAACTCCATTTTTTTCGTCTTAAACGTATAAAGTTGATAAGTTGGATCCCACCTTTCCCAAATTTATTTGGTGAGCTACTAACCCAGGAAAGAACTGATCTCACCTGCGCTTTTACTTTCAACGAATTAAACCTTTTTCTCCTTAGACTTAGATTTCTAAGGAGCCTTAAATCTGTTAAAAGCGCATAAAAACAATTACAAAAAGTAAGATGTGAGAAAGAGGCTTACAACCCTAATAAAAAATGACTCCTAAAACCATTAGTAGAACTATTGTCTATCAGCTCATGAAAAGAAAGATGTTACAGTTTTTTTTATAGAACATGCAATAAGGAGACGAATCTCTAGTTGTGGATCTTTCTAAACCTGATAACAAAAATCGAAGATAATTTGTTGTTCCAAGATCAACTAACGATCACCGAATTCGTCCACAAGTTATCCAACAAGACATCTGAGTCCCTGTTTCTAGCGCCAACATGTAGTAGGTATTTTTCCATCCCAAACTGCACAACATAATAACCATATACCAACAATCACACAAAATATTTAGCTATTCAACATAATGACACACAAAGCTTAACGTGGTTCGGTATGTTTACCTACGCCCACGGGAGAAAAGATACTGGTTCTTATTTATACGAAAGATTACAAGTATTTAAGGCTAAACCTTACGCTTTAGAGCCTAAAAACTATATGCCTATCTCACTCACAAAAAATCTCCTCCTTCACTTAGTGGTTTAGCTCTGCAATTATAGACGCGCATGAGTGTTGATACAACTAAAGTTATGCAATGTTGAGCATGTGTCCATAGCTTGTTGTATTGTAGTCGGGGCCCAACCCCCGAATCTCTACTATTTCTGCTCCAATGTAGCCTTTGTCATCCCCAATCTTGATCCAGTCATACTTGTGTCCAAATAATCGGATCCCTTTTTATTCTGGCCCTCTTTTTTTCTTCTCTATCCTTTTCAGTTACAAATAATGCCTTATATGTTCTTTTAACATCACGCGTTTATCCTTTCGGTTCCTTTCCATACATCTTGATTTTGTCCAGCGACGGTAGATATTTTAGACAACACATTGTACCCATGATTCCTATCGGATGCTTTTCTTACTTTGCCACTATAGACATGGACTTTTCAAATGTCCTTGTCAAGACTTGTGCTACAGTGTCAGACAAATCGAAGAAGGAAACGAGACTACGTATGTACTGTATTGTACGTTTTGGTAATTCATACGGTGTACACTTTACGTGTCTCATTGTCAAATCCCATCATCATCTCTTATATTTGTTTTGCATCTGCCTGCCCAATCTCCCCCATTTCTCCTAGTAACTGTTTATAAGCATTAGTGTGGTTGGTAGTTGAGTGGACAGATTTTTAATCCAACAACAAAATTGGAGACAGAGAGAGAACACACATGGGTGAGAATACAACTGAAAATAGTTTCCATCTTCAGTAATAATAATCAAACTCCAATGAATGATGATGATCTTATTACAGAAACAACGGACGCTCTTACTGAGCTCTCAACAACAACAACAGTTACTACCAGTTATGCATCACCATCACCTAATCAAGTACTAGAAATCGTTTTAGAGAACATACTTCAATTCATAACATCCCGTGCTGATCGAAATTCAGTTTCTTTAGTTTGCAAATCATGGTATAAAGCTGATTCTTTATCTAGAACAGATCTCTTTATTGGGAATTGTTATGTTGTTTCTCCACTTAGGGTTATTAATAGATTTAGAAAAATTAAATCTTTGCTTTTGAAAGGTAAGCCTAGATTTGCTGATTTTAATCTAGTTCCTACTGATTGGGGTGCTCATTTTACTCCATGGGTATCTTCATTTTCATCTGTGTATCCATGGTTAGAGAGAATATGTCTTAAAAGGATGTCAATTACTGATGAAGATTTAGCTCTGATTGCAAAATCTTTTGTTGGGGTTAAAGAACTTGTTCTTGTTTGTTGTGAGGGGTTTGGGACTAATGGCCTCTCAGTTATAGCCACCAATTGCAGGTATACTCATTTTCCCTCAATTTTAGTGTTTTTTTTTTCCTATATGAAATTTTATGTTAATAATAGTTAAAATTTGTTTTATGCCATACTGAAATAAATACTTGAGCTTTAACCATAAGATAGTGGTGTTAATATGGACTAGTTTTGGATGGGTGTGAACTGATACTGAGATTGATTGTGTTTCTCAGACAACTTCGAGTGCTTGAACTAATTGAATCAGATGTTATGGATGATGGAGTCGACTGGGTGTCATGTTTTCCGGACACTGGTTCCTCATGCCTTGAATCTCTAATTTTTGACTGTGTAGACTGCCTTGTAAATTTTGAAGCTTTAGAACAGTTGGTGTTTCGGTCACCTTCATTGAGAAAGCTTATGTTGAACCGGTACATCTCTATTCGACAACTCCAGCGCTTGATGATTCGTTCTCCACAACTCACACATCTCGGAACAGGGTCTTTCAGTAATTCGGACATTGTTATACAAGGAGATGGAGGCCAGGAGCTATTATCCGCTTTTGCGTCTTCTAAATCCTTAATTTGTCTCTCAGGATTCAGGGATATTGTACCAAAATATCTGCCTGCAATATATCCTGTGTGTGCGAATTTGATTTCACTTAATTTTAGCTATGCCAATATTGATACGGAGCAACTAAAGTCCGTTATTTGTTATTGCCATAAGCTTCAGGCTCTCTGGGTACGTGCTCTTGGTCCATGTTTTATTCTTTTGGGTCAATTGAGCCCATAAGCTTCAAGGCCACGTGGTTATGATTTTGGGGACTTCTTTTATGAGTTTGTAATTTGCTACTATTCTCTGTGCAGGTACTGGACTCAGTTTGTGATGAAGGACTTCAAGCTGTTGCAGAGACGTGCAACGATCTCCGTCAACTTCGGGTCTTCCCCATGCATGCTCAAGAAGACGTTGAGACTCCCGTCTCAGAAGTGGGTCTGCTTGCAATTTCTGAGGGTTGTAGGAAACTGAGATCGATTCTATATTTTTGCCAACAGATGACAAATGCAGCCGTCGTTGCCATGTCAAAGAATTGTCCTGAACTTGTGGTATTTCGCTTATGTGTAATGGGGCGCCACAGACCTGATCATCTGACCGGCGAACCAATGGACGATGGGTTTGGAGCTATTGTAAAAAACTGTAAGAAATTAACAAGGCTAGCTGTATCTGGTTTGCTTACGGATGATGCATTTCGTCAGATTGGAGAGTACGGAAAATTGGTTCGAACCCTTTCTGTTGCTTTTGCTGGGAACAGCGACACTGGCTTAAAATATGTGCTTGAGGGGTGCCCCAAGTTGCAGAAGCTAGAGATCAGAGACAGCCCATTCGGTGATGCAGCTTTGTTGGCTGGCCTTCACCATTATTACAATATGAGATTCCTTTGGATGTCTTCATGTAATCTATCTTTGGAAGGCTGCAAAGAGGTTGCACTTAGAATGCCACAGCTAGTGGTCGAAGTGATCAGCGGGGTCAGGGACGAGGAGAAAGATGAGCTAGGCAATGTTGAGAAGTTATACTTGTATCGATCTCTAGAAGGGGAGAGGAACGATGTACCAAGGTTCGTGACTGTCTTGTAGCCTTAAAGAAGCTGCAGAAAAATCAGTACCGGATAGCAAATGACAGAGATTACTTTTTAAGTTAGAAAAATGACTTCCCATCTTTTACAGTAACAGCATTGATCATTTGCCAGGTTTAACTAGCTAGAATATAAGAAAGTGTGATTAACCTGTTTTATGTTGTAAGGGGGTCACTGTTTTGTAGCATGTACAATGTGAAAGCTAAAATTGCTATAAACCAAGGAACAAAGTACCGATCACTTGTACTGAGTCCAAAAGCTGAAATTTGTATCGTGTATTTATGTAGTAGCACTCTTTTCTTTCAACTTGATTTTGCCACTGCCTTTTAAGATATGTTTTCATAAGGATTCAAAAACAAGTTGCCGAGGTACCATAAAAATAGCGTACTGAAATACTCATTAGGCTAAATATGACTAGTGGATGTTTAGGGTCATTGAATGTAAGACCGCTATACGAGGCATTTGCCTCAAAACCCATCGATTCAGCCAGAAAATCATTCCTAGGCATTGACTAAAGCTAATCTAGGAGACTTTCCCTCTATGGGCCAAGCTGTAGGTGTTAGACATATGGAACCTCCAACAGCTAGAATTCACCCACTGCACAGGTTCTATGATTGTGCTAGTACTGATACAAATAGAGTGTTAGACATATGGAACCTCCAACAGCTAGAATTCACCCACTGCACAGGTTCTATGATTGTGCTAGTACTGATACAAATAGAGTGGAAATTTTCTATCATTCCATCCCTTTATTAGAAGAAAATAAAGTATTACGGCTCACTCTTTCAGCCTTTTCCATGATATCCATTGCAATTTCAAAAAACTTTGATGTACAATAGATTCAGAAAATTCACTTTTGAACTCTAAAAAGTGGTCTAGTCCCCCTCACATACAAAGTGATCTGGTCTAGTTTAGTCATTCTCATCAAAATTAACCTTTCAGAAAAGCTAAGAACAGGGAAGGCTCACAAACTTTCATCTGGTCAAAAATACTTTCAAACCCCAATCCCACTTGTGCTGATGTTTGTTTCACTGTAGGACCACCTCAGCTCCATCAGGCAACCTTATCCACAACCCAAATAGTACTATTCAGTCAGAACTTTACTGCAGAGTGGCGCTAGTACATCATGATTCATGACCTGTAATATAATCAAATGCTGTAAAAGTCTATAAAATTGAGAAGCCCATCTGAATTCAGCCCAGCTCTATGGTTTCTTCTGTTCTTCATTGTTTACTGTAATATATTAGCTCAAATATAAAGTTTGCACATCTTATTACAAATCTATACTGTAGTGTGCAGCGAAATTACTTTTAATTTTTATTTCTTAAACAAGATACTAGTCATGGTGCCAAGCGGTCAACTTTCCACGCCCATCTTCCATCAATTTCTCGAAGAGAATACTGTAACCTGTTGAGAGTGAGAGAGATAATGACATTATGAATAACACTCTATTGCAGTTCAAATAAAACTCGTTAGCAAGTAAAAGAACTGAAAGAGGTGAGATAGGCCCACCTATCATGCAATCGTGATGGTTGTCCCTGCCAAAACTCAACGAGCTCTGGTTTTAATCTATATCCTCCCCAATGTTTTGGTTTAGGAATGATGGTTCTGTACATCCACAAAGTACATATCAAATAGTGAGATTCATTGAATATATAACAGCAATAGCAATGTAATAAATTAGGAAGAAATGTGCTGCAAATATGACTATATACTACTCCCATATTAAATATATATTAAGTCGGCCAAGTGATAAAGCACTTATTGAACTGACCCATCAGAAAATTTATTTTCCAAGTCCTCATACTCTTGGTAAAGTACTTCCCTCCCAGGTATAACACTACTCTGTGAAAAACAAACGTAGAACTTCAATTGAGCAACATTTTACTTTACATCTAACAGAATTACGCTAATAAGAAACCCACGCACCTGCTTGCTAACTATTGCCCCAATCTGGCTTCCACGAGGACGGCTGTGGAAGTAATTCTCCGACTCCTCCTCAGGAACTTTCTGCACAGGTCCTTCCACTCTTACCTGCAAATCATTTTGTAGAGTAAACGTTTTACATCCACAGACACTTCACAGAAATGGTCTGAGAAAATGCTCAAACTTGTCACCATGATAGCACTGTATTTATATTCCGGAGATTATGGACCCTACAGGTTAGCTATGTTTCTGAAAGAATATAACACGAGTTGTACACACAAGCACGGTCTTCAAGCCTAGAAAATACCAAAGCTTGCTGGATTCATGATGCAAAAATCTCTAGCGGACCGCCTTCAGAGTAACAAGAAGAACAACCTTGTGATTCTATATATGCTCAATTTTTGTGCTAATCAAACGAGGGCCATGGGTTCAATTTCAAGTACAGGTTACCCATCAAAACAGAGGGAATCCCACAAAAAATCTGTTCCAAAATGATTAGTATATTACGAGTGGCATGATTAACCTGGCGATTAAGACCATCCCAATAGAAAAGAAGAGATGCACGGGGATTGTCTGATAAGTCATGCCCTTTCTGACTTTCATAATTGGTGTACCTGAAATCAGAAGCCATGCAAGAAGTCACGGTCATCACTAAATTTTTGGGCAAAATAATGCCCCAGCATAGACATAGTACAGCAGTTTTACTACCATGAAATGCAATAGATTCATCACCTAGCAGAGTTGAGATATTATAACGATGAAAGTAGTACTAACCAAACAAAGCCTTCCTTATCAACTCCTTTTAGCAAGACCATCCGTGATGACCTGCAGGAGTAGCACGATGAGTGGATTTGGTAAATCTACACACATACAGTTTTCAATGTGTGCATCAACAAAAAAATAGGTTCAAGCAGTTTACAACCAACAGAATCAAAGATATAAAAAGAAAAAAACAGTAAGCAAAAAAGATGAGATGTACGGTTTTCCATTCTTGTTCGAAGTCGACAAGGCCATCGCATTTGGTTCATGCAAACCAGCGGCAAGCGCATCGTCAAACCATTTGCGAAACTGCAATACGTTTACAGAAACCTTAAGATACACTCGAGAGTAGTGAAGGATACAAATTACAACTATCGCAGTTTAGTTAAACAAGTTAATCTTCGCATCATCAAGCAGCATGTCGTTGTCTGATGAATGATGTTCATAGGCAATTTGAAAAAAAGCTTAAGCAGAAGAAAATCGATCAGTCAATCAACCACAATAAGGAGGACTGCTTAATACTTGATCTATAGGGTCGGCCTCTAGTTGATCCTTAAGAAACGCTGGCGAAATATAGTTTTCTCTTAGAGCAGATATATCAACTTTCGGAGGCTTTCCAATCCGAACACACATGGAAGTGCCAGGATAAGGTGGAAGCTGGAGTTTATATTTCTCTGCAATAGTAGGCGGAACAAATCTACCACCCAAGAAGTGATGGGGACCAGAAAATTTCTTGGCGCACAGCTTTGGAGCAGTCAGTGAAACCTACAGCAACTTGCATTAGGGAATTGTATTAGAAGCTACTAAAATGGTTGACTAGAAAGTAGAAGCACATCTAATTATCATCAGAGGCAAACCAGCATGTCAGGCTTAATCCCTTCACCACCAGTGTCCCCTTCTTCAACATGCCAACCGGAGGGGATATCTACAGATACAATGACAGGTAATCTCTGACGAGTCTGATCATGACTGTGCAAACATACCAGTTTATGGATGAGGTCAGCAAAGGGTGGTCTTGGTGCACCTGCAGTAGCTTCATTTTATTCAGTACCTATAAAGGAAGCCTCTATGCTATAGCATATTTGGACACTACATAGACATCTGTAACTAATCTATATGTAAGTAGTGTGGTTCTACAGCCTAACACATGCCTCTAGAAAAGAAAGAAAAAATGACCAAGTAAGATTGATTAATTTAACAGGATTGAAAATTGTTGATCCAAACAGTGGGTATAACATATTGCATATGATAATTATCCATTACTTCTATGTGAATATATGGAGGTAGCTGTGCTTCCAGATGCAATCATGTGTATAGTCCCAAGAAACATATACATGCATGCTAGGAGAAGAAACATTTACCATGGAACGAGAATCCAAACATTGCATCTATGATGATATCAAATTCATTTGACAAGTCCATAGGCAGATCTTC
Organism: Papaver californicum; assembly: GCA_023531435.1. Taxonomy (NCBI): domain Eukaryota; kingdom Viridiplantae; phylum Streptophyta; class Magnoliopsida; order Ranunculales; family Papaveraceae; genus Papaver; species Papaver californicum. The sequence goes on along the minus strand of JAJJMC010025396.1, from coordinate 162,648 downwards.
AACTGACAAAAAAGGGACTGCGAGCAATTCCAGCTACAGTATTACAGCTTCTGATAAGCATTTATTGGAAGCAACACAAAAGAATAAGGTTGAACAAATCAGTATTTTTACAATACCTGGGTAACCAAACCATTATAGAGAGTCTTTGGAGTACGCTTAGGATAACAAACAAATGGCGCATAACCAAAGTGGTGAAGATGACGAGCAGCTACAAGACCATCACCACCATTGTTTCCTGGACCACAAATAGCAAGAATGCGTTTGTACTCACTTGGTTTGTACACCTGACAGACCGACAAAATGTTACAGACTGGAACCAAAAACCCAAAAAACAACCTATCATGCAGTATAATAAAGCAACTGGAAAGACCATAAATGATGACAAACTAAGACTCCTGAAATGACAATCAGACTTCCAAGACTCATAGTACTAGCATTCATAACCGAGTAAGATGAAACCCTTTAGCAATAAGTAAAACTCCAATTTAAGGTTGCATTTAGCTGAAATGTTTGAAAACATAATGTATATGTATCCACAATGCTGTGAATGTTAAATGAAAAGACACAAACCAATCTCTAAGCTTTAGTCCTTGCAAATTGTAATCAAAATTCAGGCACCCACCTAGGTATTAAGCTTTAAAAGAGCACACACTAATTTTTTTCAAAATGATCAAATCCTTAAAAACTAATTAAAGTAGAGATTGTAGAAAGAAACTAATTACCTCGGCAATTGACGTCGCAACACTCAAACCTGCTAATTCCTTCAAATAAAACAAAATTACAACAAAAATCAGCCAAAGATGAAACTGAACAAGTAAATAGACAATAATAATAACTTAAAGTAAGAAAACACAAATCTTAACTCACTAACCATCAACTGATCAACACTAAACCCAAGAGGACCCATAAGAATTTCATCAATTTGAGCTGCATCTCTCTGAGAGAGATAAGTAACAGGTTCAGGATTTTGTAAAGTCTCAATAGTTGAGATTACATTATCTTTATCCCCCATCGAATTACCAACTCTTGAACAGATTCCGCGAGCCTTCGAATACGAACTTAAAACACCCTAAAACATGAATCAATTTAGTTCAAGTACACTGTGGAAATACGAGAGAAAGAAGGATTAGAGGTTTTTTTAAAAAGATTACCGCGGTAAATGAGATAGGGTTTCTAATTGATGAGAGAGATTTGAAGGGAAAAATTGGGGTTGAGATTTGATGATGGGAACTGTTGCTGCTAACGAGGATTCTAGAGAGAAGACATGACATTGCTTTTGTTTTGGTTCGTAGCCCCAGCATCTCTTTGTTTATTTCATCATCATCGCAACGAATGTCCTCCTCAGTCACAGACTCACTAGCAGAAGCCGATATATCAACCCAATTTATTTACAGAAAAGAAATAACACCAAATACCATTTGCTCGCCACTTGCACGTGTAGCAACGTGGCGTGCTTTCCTTCCTTTATTTCTTCTGATTTTTTTTTTTAATGTTTTTTTTTTGAGAAAAAGCCCTACCTAGCGCCTAACCGGGCAGAAAGCCAGAAATCACCTGTCCCGCTGGCCTTTTCAAAAGGAAGCATGTAATAGGGAAAGCGCGATTACACCTGATTAATAGCCAACCCACGGATACTGAGATTTTAAGTACATCAGGAACCGTTGAATAACAAGAATAATATATCATAATGAGTACATAACCGAGTATTCCGAAAAAAAAAAAGGAATATCAGAAACCGACAAATTACAAATATGATAGATCTGATAACATCGAGAAAGGGATGGTCTTCACGACATAATCTGAAGATTTGATAAATCTTCTTTTTAAGAAGGATAAACCCCATTGTAGGTGGAGAATTTTGCCAATTTTTTATCTGGAAAATAACATATTCTGACAACTAAAGCTCCTTACCGGCGAACTAAAAAACCCTGGTAACCAAAATAGAATAGCCATTAAAACCAGAGTAAAAACACTTGAAAGTGCAAAGAGAAACAACATAAAGGCTAAACCAAACTGCTGGACGGCAAAAAGATGACATCAAGATCGAAGTAGTATTAAGTTTTAATTTACTGTTTTTTTTTCTAGGTACGTAGTAATATTTTAGTGGTTAAGCTAGTTGTTCTCGTTCACTTAAAAGAGTTTTACTTCGAACAAAAATGATTAAAATGAATATTATTGTGGACCCTGGTTAAATTGATGCATATCTATTTTATTAGTTTGTGTCCATCTAGATGATGGATAAGGAGTGTCCTAATACTAAATCGTAATACTCAAATCTTTTTTCATTTCAATCCCAAATACTATCTTTATCAATCAATTTTTTTTTTCTTTTCTCCTCTTTTCTCCTTCGTTTTCCATTTTCAAATTAAAAAATTATTGATTATTCTGTTGATCGCCGATTCAAAAATCGACCAATTGATTATTTTCTTTTCTTCTATATAACAAATAAGGTTAAACTAATTAAACAAACCAGTAAAAAACCTAGTGGAAACGATCCATAATTTGCGAAAGTGATCCGACATAAACAATCGAAAACGGTTATTAAAAGCGAAAAAGAAATTGAATCCGGCGAGGAACCGCTGAGGGCATTACAAGCATAAGCAATGGCAAGAATCATATATTTTTCTATCAACACATTTCTCTTTAATTAAGTTTTATCAACATGCATAAAAAAATAATATTTAAAACTTGAAATCTAAGTTTTCTGTGTTTAACCAGAATCGGTCGCTGTAAATGTTTCACATTTACGTTGACTGATTGTTCTTGATGTTCTTCGTGGTTGAAGGACATCAACACACAAAATCGGTCTATGTGGGAATTTATATGAACGATTTTGGTTTGAAGAAAATGCACATGTTTATGTTGGTTTATTTTGATACAATCGGTTGATGTGAAGGCCCACATCGATCAATTACAAAATATGTGATTTTTGAACTTTCAAGACCTTAATCATTCAATATAAGTGGTCATATGGACCGATTGTAAGTGGAAAAAATGCCAAAATTTTCTGGAGGCTTTTTAGCATGGAATGGTTGATATGCACATCTTTATCGACCAATTTTGAAGTATAAATTGCTTGGAATCAGTGGATGTAGATGTATCGTGATGGCCGATTTTAAACTTGGGATTCCTAAAGTTACTTGAATTTGATTGTTGTTTATTGTATATTATCATATTATTTAGGGACAATGGAAAGGGAATGGGAAAGTAAACAGAAAAGAGATCGAAGAATAAACATGATCTTGTTTTTTCTCTGAGTTTGGAACCTCGTCAAAAAGACGGTCAAAATTTGGATGCTAAACAGCGTTAGAGGGTAAATCGGTCTTCACGAATGAACCAACTCAAGTGGAGCAGCCAAGAGAAGAAGAATCTAATAAGGAATAAAGAGAAGAAGTAACTGATAAAGATCAAAGTGGATAAGAAGTTGATACAGAACTAAGTAATGGTGAAAAAGATGACAGTGAAGATGAAAGTGGTTATGAAGAAGGAGATAGTGAAGGTAATGATGAAGAAGAAGGAGACAAAGAATGACAAAAAAAGAAGCTAAATAGAGGAAAATATCCAAAGACATCAAGTTGATGTTACCTCGCCACGTTATTTATGGTTACCCGGTGATGGAGGAGAGTTGTTACGGGGGTACAAATTACCGAATGTGCAATTAGAGTAACTATCTCAACCTTATGTTATATCTCAAACTTTTATTTAAGCTATAATGCACTTTCTAGTTAGTGTTAGTGTTTTGATTAATGTCTACCGATAATGTTATTTAGAATCACATTAATGTCATGCATGTTCTTAAACACCATATCGTCGGTGAGTACAATGAAAATATAGGCATTGTATGAAGAAGTACCTCAAGTCGTCCACCTCATAGATGATTCGAGGTTGTTGGTTGGTAAAAAGAATTCGATGGTTGGATATGACATACCCCTTGTTTTTACCTTATATAAGAGATATTACAGGGAAATGAATACCCTGCATCTTCTTATTGGCCAAATGGCAATAACTTCAAAAGATGTGCATTTGATTAGATTAAAGGTTTTAAACACTGTTGTTTTCCCCGAGAAAATAGTCGTTAAAACGGTCACGCCTATGTAGCGTTCCCGTGAGCGTCACCGATACCCGTTGTTTTAGGGTAAACTAGTAAAAGGGAGACCAATCCTAGTCACAACAAGGACTACACCTTTCTTTGTTGGGTAAGAGAGAGAAGATCCTTTTTTGATACTATCCTTTCTCCTTTTATAGACTTTTCTCTTTTTCCTTATCCTGACATATGTCATTTTAAACCTTCTAATATTACTAAAGAATAATCTTCTCGGTTTTACCCTTAATTTATCCTTTTATTCCCCTTATATCCACATATCTTCATGGATATTTTTCCAAGGCCTTGGGCTTAGTCCCCAAATTCCTATATAGCCACGGGCCTAAGGCCTTTTAGTAGAGATACCACCCCTTATCAATAAGTGGTCATTTTTCAGGTATCAATATTAGTCCCCTGAAAAGTCAGAGGTACAGGCTGATGACGGGAGCCTTCCTCTGCCTATTGATGGAATCTCTTACTTTATGCAAGAAATTCTTGGTAGCCAAGATTTTGCGAAGAGCCATGAGGCCCGAGGTTTTTGATGATGGTTCGCGGATAACTCCTACTGATGATCATCTTGATTCTCGCATGGTTAACCCGAATTTGATGTCTTTATTTTCTTCTCCCAAATGGCTTATGCATCCCGAAGAAGGCGACCTCCCTCTCCATGCTTTTAACAAGATTTCGCGTGTGGTTATTCAACATGGGGATTATCATCTTCCAACTATAGAATCGCGCTCTTCGGTGGAAATTTCTCCTCTCTGGGAGTCTTGGGTTATATATATTCATTCCAATCCTAGTCATTTGTCTATACTCCTCTTCTTGGAGATTGACGATGCAATAGAAGCATCCCTTTATCGCGTGGTTGCCAAGTGTAAAAGTGATATGGTGCGACTTTATTCGCGTTGGATATCTCAGGTCCACACTTTCTTTTTTTCTTAGGGTGAAGCGGCTCCCGTTTTGGAAGACGTCGTTGCTTTAATGGGATTGTCAATTTACGGGTCTCGTCTCTATCATGAGGCGGCCAACGATCATGCTATGGATGACTCAGTCAAGGCTTTATGCTCCTATCTGATTAGGTGCAAAAGTAAGTCTTGAGAGGCAGTGATGAATAAAAAGAGTAACTCCCTTGTAGAGGACTCTCGTTCGGTGGAGAAAAGTGTGGTTGGGTCGGGAAAGTCGGCCAAAGGGAGATCCGTGATGATGGCGGCTCCAGCAAACCAGAGGAAAACTTTGATAATCAGTAGTAAAAGTGTGCCAAATCGCCCCGAGGGGGGTGTTGTTGTGACAAAGAAATCGTCTAAGGGAAAGTCCATGGTCACCCCAATTTGATAAAGCAAGAGAAATCTTTGAAAGTTAGTGATTGAGGTCTCCCATACTGAAAAAAGATGATGGCCAGCTCCATCAAAGCTCATACTAGTTCGTTGTCTGCTCGAATCGTTCAGAAGAAAGTTCTTGCCAATCGTGATATAAAGATGAACAAGCGTGCCTCTTTTCCTTTATGGGTGAGGTATTGAGATCCGACTCCTTCTAGCGGCAAAGTTGGTTTTCTTGCTCGGGAGGGGGAGAGCCCCCATGTCGAATTAGCAGCCTTTCTCCTTTATTGGCTTTGTCATAATATTTTCGAACATAGCCCCCGTGATACCATTAAGAATGAGCTCGTGCTAATGACCATGTTGATGTCGAGAGGAATCTATTTTCCTTTGGTGCCTATGATCTTGGGTGACTTATATTGTCAGCTAGATCTCCTTTGTGAAGATATCCGCATGGTAAATGCTCATCACGATGTTGAAACTTTTGTCGCCATGAATTTTCTTCAAACCTGGGCGTGGGAACATTTCCCCAAGTATACTCCGTCGATTAACGCTTTGGCCACTCGCCGTGAGGAGAAGGTTATGGGGAAATATGGTATGGTTGAAACGGTCTCTACTACCTATCATTATCCACATATGGCCCTTTGGCGTGGGAAAGGGAGATCTACTAAGGATTCACTTGTTCGGTATATGGATATAACCAACGAGTTCGAACATTTTCCTTATCATGATGGTCGATCTGGTTCCCTCTATTGTGATTTTTCTATGGAGATTGAAGACGTGACCTTAGATTCTTCTCATAGCGATGATGATTGACGATTTCTATTCTGTTATTTCCGTGTTACCTGGTTACCTTCCTGGATTTTATCTGGGAAATTTCATAGCGATGTCTTATAACTCCGATCGTGTGCCACGTCAGTTAGGTTTTGACCAAGGGGTCCCTATCCATTCTCACGTTCGTTTTCTACTAAATATGTCAACGTTAGGAGCAACTTCGATCGCTTCGTTTTCAAATGAGAGACGCGGCTGTATGATTGGTCAATCAATTTCTCTTTTTTACAATTATCGCCAATGCATGCTCTCTTTGTATCTCCCAACTGGTATTCATTTCATAAGGAAATCCGCAGGCAAGCTTTAAACTTCTTTTTGTGGCTTCTGGTACACCCACCTGTGTTATCTTTGGGCGATCTTAAGTTGATGCATGCGTCAGGACGTACCAAATTAGATGCATTCGTAGAAGAAGAGCAGGGCCTTTGGCTCAGTTTGAAAGGACGGTCTCTGACCCTCATGATTACCGGCTGGACTCCTCCAACCAATAATGATCTGTTGAAGAAGGAGTCTAAAAGGGGATTGATGCCTCCGCCTCCGTTGAGGAAGAAGCCGACCAAAATTCAAATCCCTAAGCCGTCTTTGGGCTCTTCTGGGAGGGTGTTTCTTGTGTTTAGATTTTCTTTTGTTTACCTATTTTCTTCCCCACCCCACCCCTTTTTTTTACGGGCATTAGTTGTGCGTCGTATAGGTAATGATGTCTCTACCGTGTCTCCTTTTCAGGATAAGACCCAGGTTATCACAAGTCAATCTTCTTCCACTTTTGTAGAGCGCGTCGATAAGTGCATAATTTACACGATTTTAATGTCAAATCCATACTAATATTTGCTATAATTCTTGCATATTACTTTTGTTTTGTTTTATTTATTTCTATTAGGTGAATCATCTCAATAATATTAAAGGTGTCTACAAAAGAGATAATAAGTGAACTACTACAAATATTCAAGTGTCCCAAGGCCAAACAAGAAGAAAGGAGTTCATTGCGACATGAAATGAACAAGGAAATTGAAGAAGAACCAAATAACAATTTCAACTCGTTCAAATACAGAGTTTCTTATCAGCATCTTGAATATAATTTAAATACGAAGACAACGCAAAAAGAATGAGGTCATTCCGAGTTCGTATGAGGAAGTTATGAGCAAAACAACCGAGATGAAGAAAGTGAAAAACACAGTATTACAATCGGGAGATAACAAGGAAACCGTGCCTACCGATTATATGTGTTTTCAGACTCAGAAAAAGTCCGTTTTAGGGGTTTTTCAATCGGTATATATGATGGGTGTCAAGTCTACCGATTATGGCAAGTTTTGGACAAAGAAAAAGTCACATTTTGAGCTCTTACAATCGGTAGATAAGGAGGGTGTCGTGACTATCGATTATGGATGATTTTGGCATCAGAAAACTCTTGTTTTTGGACACTAATAATCGGTAGAAAGAGGAGGAATTATACTACCGATTATGACTCGACGGGAGCCACTTATAAGACACGTTTTTCACTTCTAAATCAAGGTATCGTGGTCCTATTAGGACTCTAACACCTAGATATGATGAAGACTATATAAGAAAACTTCCATAACCCTGAGAAGAAACTTTTTACACAACTTTACAAGTATTGGAAGAGATCAACAACACAAGATGCAAAATCTAGGGTTTTGAGCTATTTCATCATCGTAACGAATTCTCTTACTCTTATGTATAACATACATCCATGAGTAGGTAAAAACTTAATTGATTGAGGATGAATTCTGAGTTCTAAACATGATTTGATTTAATATATGATTCTATTTTGAGTTCTTCAGATGGTTGTCGTTTGTTTATATTATAAAAATATTCATGATTGATTGACAGATTGTTTAGGTGGCCAACTGAATTGATTTTTTGATTTAATCTATTGCTATTATTGAGTTGTGATATAAGTAATAGTCCATTAACTTGTACACAAGTAGAGAACACGATACCTTGCAGAGGGATTTTGTGGAGCAATTGTGTGTATGAACAACACTAGTAAGTGGACCTTGATCTAAGAGTCTAACTGCTAGGATTAACCTATAAATTCACAAAATATAAAGCATTCGATCAAATTACACCTTGAGTGATCTACTACTAGGTAGTTAGGACGAGTAGAATCTGGTAGGCGAGAACTTCCGTATCCAGTGATATAAGAAATTTCGGGATAACACTGATCTAGATGTTATTCTACGGTTGGTGATAATCTGTGATTAACAATGAGTAGATGAATATATTAACTTGATGAATGTTTAGTAACGAAGAAGGATTCCTCGATTGCATCTCTCTCCATTGCTTACAAGTTTGCTTTTAATCGAATTCTTATTTACTTTGTTCAAAACCAAAAACAAAACCCCCTATTGTGAAACTTTAAATAACTGAAACACCTTGCTCCTTGTGGAAAAGAACTTGACTTCCATCATATTATTCTTTAATTGAGTGGAAATAAGATCATTAATTTGATTTCACATATGACACGCATCAAATTTCGGCACCACTGCCGGGGAGCAATCGGTTTTAGTTGTTATTTATTTTCGTTTATTTTCGTTTTTTTAGGTTTATTTTTAGTTTTTAACTTTGTTTTCTAGATTTTTTGTTTTAGGTACTTTATCTCTGGTACCTAAACTTTGGGATTACCGAAGGTGCGGAGTTCAAACACGTAAGGGAATAGTGCTACAGGAACCTCAGTTTTTGCTATAAGATCCACCTTTAGTAGAGAAGGGTGGTCCTCAACCTCCAAAGAAGAAGTTAAGAGAGTTGACTTCTCCATGTTTAGATTCGCAACCACTGTGTATTAACATAGATGCACCAGTGGAATTGAACTCGAATCTAATTCACCATTTGCCGAAGTTCAAGGGACTTCCGAGCGAAGATCCAAACCGTCATCTTCAAGTATTTCAGCACAAGATGACATGTCTTAGGCAAGGTACCGAAGATAATGATAAGGCCATGTTGCAAGCCTTTCCAGTTTTTTTGATAGATCTCGCCGAAGAGTGGTTGTATTATCTTCCACCAGGGAGTGTTACAACATGGATTGAGATGAATAAGTTATTTCTAGAGAAGTATTTTCCTGCTTCTAAGGCGGACGTTGTTCGTAAAGAGATTAGTAGCATTTTACAGATTACTGGGGAGTCTCTTTATGAATATTGGGAAAGGTACAAGAGATTATTGGCAACCTTCCTACACCACAACATATCCTCAACTCTCATCATTTAATACTTCTATGAAGGATTACTTCTGGAACAGAGGAATTTGATTGATGCAGCTGCAGGTGGTTCACTTGCTGAAAAGATGATCTAACAAGAAACTAGTTTAATTGAGAGTATGGCATCGAATGCTCAACAATTTTACACAAGAAACGATTCAAATATCAGAAGAGTCAACGAGGTGGGAGATTTCTCACATATAGAACAACAAATGGGTAGTGTGGAGAAGATGCTACAACGTATAACTTCTGCAGTTGTTCCTTCGTACGAAAAGGAAGCTGAGGTAAATGTTGTTTTCTTTAATCAGAGGCCAAGATATGATCCCTACTCGAACACTTACAATCCTGGTTGGAGAGATCATCCAAATTTTAGCTATACAAACAAGCAAGTCGCAGCTCCTATGCCATCTTACATGAGAAAATGCTTTTCAGCAACTGATAGGATTTTATATTACCCTATGATAAAATTGGGGATTACCCACAAACCAAGTTTTTACTACACTTGGAAGTGCGTAAAGAACATATATGGGGATAAAATTGGGATTGGGGAAATGTTAATTGGTTCATGCACAATGTCAGGAATAGGCAAGTCCTCTGGGTATTTAGATGTAAAGTGATCCAACAAAACTTGAGAAGCACACAATTCTAACCCTATATTAGGTAACTTTTGGAAGTCTAGGGGTTTAGAAAAAAACTCTAAGTCGTTAAACTTAAATAATGTTTCCTCGGAATTAACGCATGCATCATTACCAGGTTTACATTGCCATTTTCCATAATCCAAAACAGGTACAGAATCTACAATGCATTAACTTCTTCAAAATGCCTATCCGCATCGTAGTAGGCTCCAAAATGGACCAAGCAAGCCTCTAACGGACCATTAACAATATTGGTGTAGAATCAATCATGCAAACGGACTCCATATATACAAAAGAAAATAAAATAAAAATAAATAATTGCTCCTACCCTTATAATTGGAACGGAAGATTTCAAAGAACTCAACTAATTATTTTCCCACTTCGAAAAGCAGTACTAGTACCTCATATCAACATTCACAATTTAGGGTAATGATCGTCCAACTTGTCCAAATCGTTCAATATATAACTCACAAACAAGAAACCCGTGAGTATTTTGCAGGTTTTTTTTGGAGCTAGACGACCAGGAGCAACCCCAAAGGTACCTGAAATAAAATTCTACGACACAAAACTAGTCAAAAGGAACTAAAATCCTAAAAGTAAAATAAAAATAAAAATATATACAAAATAAAAAGAAAAAGAAAACCTAAACTACGATTTTATATTACCATATGATAAAATAAAAAGAAAACCTAAATTGATAGGATTTTATATTACCCTATGATAAATAAACCACAATCGCACGATGTCTACAATGCAGACAACGACAAGTACGGGTCGAACCCACAGGGAGTGGGGACAATACTGCAATCAATATTCTTAATAACTAACCAGAAACAATATTTTGGGATTTTTAGAATTATAAATAAAATACTAAAACAAATTAAAATAATAAAACAACTAAGCAGAGAGAGTCGGTAACCAGGGTTTTCAGTATCCACCACTATTTCTATTTAATTAATGAAGTGAAACATAACTCTTGAATATTCATCTATTGTTCGTTCTATCGACATCACCTATTATATGTATTAGAGTCGCAAATATCACCGGGACACCCTAAGCATGGCGCATCAAAAGCTCTAAATCTCATGCATACACCATCTAATTGCGTTAGCGAGAAAATAATATGCAACTAATTATAGGTTCACAAATAATATCTGGCTCTTCTAAGCATACCCCATCTAAGGATTTAACCAAAGCATGAATATCAAATAAGTAGACAAACATATTTGATATCCTATTAATTGTGTGCATAGGTTATTGTATTCTATAGAACCGGTGAAGCAACAACTAATTTAGAATTTAAATCAATAAACAAAATCTTGGAACTAATTTTATTCAAATCATAATAGTCTGTACCAAATAATTCCATTTAATTGGTCTAAACTTTTAAGGGGTTTCAACATTAAACTCTAGTTACAAATTAATTAGAATATGGAGATGGGTTTCTTAGAACCCATAAAAAATAATTAAGAAAAATAGAGGGAGAAAAGATTAAACCAAATTAAGATCCGGCTTCTTCTTCTTTCTCTGTACCAGAGTCGACCCCCACTTCTGCGTCTTCTTCTTTCTCTGTTGTCAGGTTTGTCTCTTTCACACCTTCCTTCAATCACCAGCCTTCTTCCACTCTGGTACATCCTCAATCATCCGTGTAGTATCCCTGTCACGTCTCTTCCCACCAACCCCCAAAATAAAACCTAAAAACATAACCTCCAAGAAAACCTAATCGAAAAGCTCAAAAAAAAGTCAAACTCCCACGCCTCCTTCTCATTCTCTTTATACTTCTTATCACTTTTCCTAACCGACCGCCTCGTAAGAAGATCTTGCGGTGTCCATTTCTCTCTTCTACATCCCAGACCGAACACTGTTCCGTCACCAACAAATTTATCAGTCCGCGTTAACTTTCTACTCCAACCACGTCCCAAGCAAACTATCATCCAAGTTCATAAGTTAAGCAATTTAGTCCATTTGACCATATTTATTTGTAACCATGATTTTTACGTATACAACCTAAAATAACATGAAAACACCAAAATTAGTACAAAACGATAACAAGAAAATATAGATAAAGCGGTAAAAATGTATCAATTAAGTGCTTATCAAATACCCCCAAACCTATATTTTGCTAGTCCTCGAGCAAAAATTAGCTAAACTAAGTCTAAGAAAAATAATGAAATCCTAACTCACTTTTGCAGGAATCACGACTACATTTAGCATATGTAATAAGCCTTTAAACCCTTAAGTGGCCTTAGCGGACGAGTTTTGTCTCGTGAGGGTTTACAAGAGGTTTACCCACAAAACATTTACTCCAAATTTCAGCTACATGTGAACGATCAAGGATAGACACTAAAAAAGCTATTTAGTTGGCGTACTAATTTCTTCGACTATAAGAATTATTACCATGTATAAATCCAATTGATGTACACGAGTTTGCACTCAGCGTACTAAAATTCATATAAAAATGCAACTCTAGTCAAATAATCATTGAACATTCAAAACTGAATAAAATTTCACATTGTTTGAAATCAATCAAATTCAAAAACAGGGATAGATTAGAAGATGGATATAGAAATGATGAATGGTGCATATGTTGACTAAGGTGAGCGGTGTTTCCCAAAATATTAGTATAAAATCCGGCTCAGATGCTCATATTTTCATTATTATTATTTATATACATAATTTTTTTTTTCCGACTACATGATTAGATCTTTTGAATCTAAACGCATGATTCTTTTCAGCAGATTACATGATAGTTCCCGTGGATCCTGCATTCCACGCTTGCTTAAGCGACGGAGACAGGAAAAACACACACATATTGCTATCAAAGTGTCATTTTTTTTTTTATTTTTTTTTTCAAATCATAATTCTAATACATCCGAGCTACGACCTCATGGAAATACTAGGTCCCCACCAAATCACTTAGAGAAACATAAAATTGCAAAAATAAAAATAGAACGTGATATGATTATGATGATTCCAAGATATGCTTGTTCAATGATTATCATGTTATTTCTAATACCTGAGTGCATTCAGATATGAATAGACCATTTAGCTGGGCACACCAATTCCTATAGATAAGAGCTATGTTTCTATCTACCTAGAATGGTTAGTGTCATCCTGAATTGTTCACAAGTTTCTAAATTTCGGAGTTTCTTTATTGGCATCAATTTTCAGAAACTCTACCCCCAAACCTAAATTTAACATTGTCCTCAATGTTTCAAACCGTGGATCCTAGAATGGTATGCAATAAGTATAAATAAGAGAAACAAATGTAAATTAAAGAAAAGGGATTGGAACGTCGCACCTGATTGACGCAAGAAAAGTAGTATTCTATGTAACACACATCAAACGATAGTAATAACAAAGAATACTAAATATAAAAATAAACATAAACAAAAATCCTAAAAAATAAAATAAAAATCTACCTACTGGATGTGTACATAAAGAATCCCCATACACTAACAACCTGAAAATTTGGGGATCAACCAAAAATACAATATATACAAATGACAGTTTCACAATTATATTATGGCGACACGGTGACACGGAAACTGTCAAAAACAAGGGATTACCCCCAAACCAAGTTTTTACTACACTTGGAAGTCCGTAAAGAACATATATGGTGATAAAATTGGGATTGGGGAAATGTTAATTGGTTCATGCACAGTATCAGGAATGGGCAAGTCCTCTGGGTATTTAGATGTAAAGTGATCCAACAAAACTTGAGAAGCACACAATTCTAACCCTATATTAGGTAACTTTTGGAAGTCTAGGGGTTTAGAAACAAACTCTAAGTCGTTAAACTTAAATAAAGTTTCCTCGGAATTAACGCATGCATCATTACGAGGTTTACATTGTTATTTTCCATAATCCAAAACGGGTATAAAATCTAACAATGCATTAACTTCTTCAAAATTCCTATCCTCATCGTAGTAGGCTCCAAAATGGACCAAGCAAGCCTCTAGCGGATCATTAACACTATTGGTGCTAGAATCAATCATGCAAACAGACTCCATATATACAAAAGAAAATAACATAAAATAAATAATTGTTCCTACCCTTATAATTGGAAGAGAACTCAACTAAGTATTTTCCCACTTCGAAAAACAGTACTAGTACCTCATATCAACATTCACAATTTAGGGTAATAATCGTCCAACCTGTCCAAATCGTTCAATATATAACTTACAAGCAAGAAACCCGTGAGTATTTTACAACATACGATTTTTTTTTGAGCTAGACGACCAGGAGCAACCCCAAAGGTACCTGAAATAAAATTCTAAGACACAAAACTAGTCAAAATGAACTAAAATCCTAAAAATAAAAATATATACAAAATAAAAATAAAAATAAAACCTAAACTACGATTAAAAAATTAAAAATACTAATTACAATATTCCACAACCGCTCCCCAGCAGCGGCGCCAAAAATTGATAGGATTTTATATTATCCTATGATAACTAAACCGCAATCGCACGATGTCTACAATGCAGACAACGACAAGTACGGGTCGAACCCACAGGGAGTGGGGACAATACTGCAATCAATATTCTTAATAACTAGCCAGAAACAATATTTTGGGATTTTTAGAATTATAAATAAAATACTAAAACTAATAAAACTAATAAAACAACTAAGCAGAGAGAGTCGGTAACCAGGGTTTTCAGTATCCACCAGTATTTCTATTTAATTACTGAAGTGAAACATAACTCTTGAATATTCATCTATTTTTCGTTCTATCGACATCACCTATTATATGTATTAGAGTCGCAAATATCACCGGGACACCCTAAGCATGGCGCATCAAAAGCTCTAAGTCTCATGCATACACCATCTAATTGCGTTAGCGAGAAAATAATATGAAACTAATTATAGGTTCACAAATAATATCTGGCTCTTCTAAGCATACCCCATCTAAGGATTTAACCAAAGCATGAAATATCAAATAAGTAGACAAACATATTTGATATCCTATTAATTCTGTGCATAGGTTATTGTATTGACAGAACCGGTGAAGCAACAACTAATTTAGATTTAAATCAATAAACAAAATCATGGAACTAATTTTATTCAAATCATAATAGTCTGTACCAAATAATTCCATTTAATTGGTCTAAAATTTTAAGTGGTTTCAACATTAAACCCTAGTTACAGATTAATTAGCATGAAAATGGGTTTCTTAAAACCCATACAAAATAATTAAGAAAAGTAGAGGGAAAAAAGATTAAACCAAATTAAGATCCGACGTCTTCTTCTTTCTCTGTACCATAGTCGACCGCCACTCTTGCGTCTTCTTCTTTCTCTGTTGTCAGGTTTGTCTCTCTCACACCTTCCTCCAATCACAAGCCTTCTTCTACTCTAATACAACCTCAATCAGCCGTGTATTATCCCTGTCACGTCTCTTCCCACTAACCCCCAAAATAAAACCTAAAAACAGAACCTCCAAGAAAACCTAATCGAAAAGCTCAAAAAAAAAAGTCAAACTCTCACGCCTCCTTCTCATTCCCTTTATACTTCTTATCACTTTTCCTAACCGACCGCCCCGTAAGAAGATCCTGATGTGTCCACTTCTCTCTTCTACATCCCATACCGAGCATTGTTCCGTCACCAATAGATTTATTAGTCCGCGTTAACTTTCTACTCCAACCACGTCCCAAGCAAACTATCATCCAAGTTCATAAATTAAGCAATTTAGTCATTTTGACCATATTTATTTGTAACCATGAGTTTTACGTATACAACCTAAAATAACATGAAAACACCAAAATTAGTACAAAACGGTAACAAGAAAATATAGATAAAGCGGTAAAAATGTATCAATTAAGTGCTTATCAGCAACCACAAAAATCTAAGAAGCAAGGCTCATCCATTGAGGACAAATTCAATGCTATGATGCAAAGCATGCAGAGTGTCACTTCTGAAATCACAAACTTCAAGGAAACAATGCTGCAAAACCACCAGGAACATGAAATGGCCATCAAGGATTTGTGAATTCAGATGGGACAGCTAGCTACATAATTGAATCAGATAAAATCCCAAACTTCATGAAAACTTCCATCACAACCTTTTGTGAACCCAATAGAGCATGTTAATGCAGTAACTTTAAGGAGTGGAAGGCAAGTAGAAGATTCAAATCAGTAAGAAGAGGTTAATGGAGACACATCGAGAAGGAAGTAGAGGTCAAAATCGTACCAAAGGAAAAGCCAACCTCAACCGGCCAATTTAAGGACACGGTTCCTACCTTTACCATATCACCTTCCTTTCCTAGTTGTTTTTCCAAATCCAAGAAAGAAGCTCAAGATAAGGAGATCGTGGATATCTTCAAGAAGGTGCAAATCAACATCCCATTTATTGAAGTCATCAAATCTATGCCTAAATATGCTAGGTTTTTAAAGGATTTGTATACAAAGAAGGATAGGTTAAATCCTAATGAAGTTGCTAAGGTGGGCGAAAGTACTACGGCTGTGTTGTTGAAGAAGATGCCTATAAAGTGTATGGATCCTAGAGGTTTTACGGTGCCAATTACTATTGGTACTAAGAGGTTTGAGCGTGCTTTACTTGATTTGTGAGCATCCATAAGTGTTATGTCAGCCGATATTTATGATTCTTTGAATCTTGGACCTTTAAAAAAGACAATGATTACCATTCAATTAGCAAACAAGTCCAACATATATCCTAAAGGACTAGTGGAGGATGTGTTATTTCAAGTGAATGAGTTAATCTTTCCGGTTGATTTCTATATTGTGGATATGCAGAATGGAGAAAATATTTTATCTACTTCGTTATTACTTGGGAGACCGTTTATGAAAACTGCAAAGACGAAGATTGATGTTGATACTCACTATAGAATTTGATAAGGAGATTATTCGCTTCAACATATTTGAAGCCATGCGTTATCCTAGTGATGTTCACTCTGCTTTCTCTATCGATGTTATTGGTTTGTTAGCACGATAAATACTTGATTTGAGCAATGAAGATGAACTTGGAGTTATGGTTCGAAATAACATTGAGTTGGACGTTCATGGGCAGCCGAACTTGGACGTTGACTTATCCAAATATATAGTAGAGATGTGTGGTGCCTTGACGGCATTACAAGAATCTAAAATGGGTAATATCTCTTATATATCTTTACCCGTAACTGATAAGGTCCTTTACCTTCTATTGTGCAGGCACCGAAAATAGAATTGAAGCCTCTTCCCGATCACTTAAAGTATGCTTACTTGGGTGATAAAGAGGAGCTTATGGTGATAATTGCAAAGAGCCTCACTGCTAAACTAGAAGAACGTCTTCTTAGGGTTCTGAAAGAGCACAAAACGGCCATTGGTTGGACGATTGCTGACATCAAAGGCATTAGTCTAGCCATGCTCATGCATAGAATCTTAATGGAAGATGATGCAAATCCAGTACATTATGCTCATCGTAATCTTAACCCTCCAATGATGGAGGTCGTGAAGAAAGAGATCCTCAAATTGCTAAATGTGGGGATGATTTACCCAATTTCTCACAGCAAAATGGGTTAGTCAGGTACAGGTGGTACCAAAGAAGTCTGGTGTTACCATTGTCAGAAATCAAGATGAAGAACTTGTTCCTACACGATTTTAAACAGGATGGAGAGTATGCATAGACTACAGAATTCTTAATTCTGCTACCAGAAAGGATCATTTTCCTTTGCCTTTCGTCGATCAGATGTTAGAGAGGTTGTCAGGACATTCGTATTATTGCTTTTTGGACGGTTATTCGGGATACAATCAGATTGTTATTGCACCAGAGGATCAAGAGAAAACTACTTTTACTTGTACTTTTGGTACGTTTGTATATAGACGGATGCTGTTTGGTCTTTGCAATGCACCTGCCACTTTTCAGATATGTATGGTTAGTATATTTTTTGACTATGTCGAACGCATCATTGAGGTATTTATGGCGATTCATTTGATATTTGATTAGAAAATCTTGAACTTGTGCTTAAAAGATGCATAAACACTAGCCTTGTTCTAAATTGGAGAAATGTCACTTTATAGTAAACCATGTTATAGTGCTCGGTCATATTGTGTCCTCTCAAGGGCTCAAAGTAGACAAAGGAAAGATAGACCTAATAACAAACTTACAATGCCCTACTTCGGTGAGGGATATTCTCTTGTTTCTTGGTCATGCAGGTTTTTACAGGCGGTTTATTAAAGATTTCTCCAAAATCTCAATGCCGATATGTAAATTGTTGCAAAAAGAGGCTACCTTCAACTTCGACCAGGAGTGCAAGGATGCTTTTGACAGATTGAAAGAGTTACTGACAACTGTACCTATCATCAAGTCACTCAATTGGAGTTTACCGTTTGAGTTGATGTGTGATGCGAGTGACTATGCAGTTGGAGCCGTTTTGGTTCAAAGAGTGGAAAAATTGTCCCATATGATTTACTATGCATCTAGGACCCTAAGCGATGCGCAAATCAACTATTCTACCACGGAGAAAGAATTGTTGGCTATAGCTTTTACAATAGAAAAATTCAGATCTTATTTGGTGGGTACCAAGGTTGTTTCTGATCACGCAGCACTTAGGTACCTACTCAATAAGAAAGAAGCTAAGCCACAACTTATACGTTGGATTCTGTTATTGCAAGAATTTGACATAGAAATTAGAGACAAGAAAATTGTTGAGAATACATTTGTTGATCATCTTAGTATACTTGTTATTTATGAAGAGGACGTTCCCTTACAGGATCGTTTTTCGGACGAACAACTTTTATCGATAGAAGATCTAACACATTGGTACGTTGATATAGTGAACTACTTGGTTACAAGGCAGGTACCTAGTACAATGCCTAGTTCTCAAAAGCTGAAGCTTAAGAAGATGGCCAAGAAGTATGTGTGGGATGAGCCCTACTTATGGAAATAATGTCCTGATCAGGTTATCTGCAGGTGCGTACTTGACTCTGAATTTTCAATCTATTCTATCTTTTTGTCATTCTTATGCTTGTGGTGGTCATTTTGGTTCTAAACGTACCGCTCTAAAAGTTCTTGAGAGTGGCTTTTATTGGCCCACCCTATTTGAGGATGCATATGATTTTTGAAAATCTTGTGATAGATGACAACAAACGGAAATCTAGGTGCTCGAAATCAAATGCCACTCACACCGATTCTTGTTGTAGAAATATTTGATGTGTGGAATTGATTTTATGGGCCCTTTTGTTAATTCGTATGAAAATTTTTATATACTTCTTGATGTGGATTATGTTTCAAAATGGGTGGAAGCTAAAGCCACCCCTACTAATGATTCTCAAGTTGTTTGTGAGTTTGTGAAGGAAAATATTTTCACTATACATGGAACACCAGGTTTGGTTATCAGTGATGGAGGTTCAAACTTTCGGAAATCCTTCCATGCTCTTCTCAAGAA
This sequence comes from Papaver californicum, assembly GCA_023531435.1. Lineage (NCBI taxonomy): Eukaryota > Viridiplantae > Streptophyta > Magnoliopsida > Ranunculales > Papaveraceae > Papaver > Papaver californicum. The sequence goes on along the minus strand of JAJJMC010025396.1, from coordinate 143,201 downwards.
GTACAACGTCACATACAAGATTGGTACGCCTTATCACCCACAAACTAGTGGGCAAGCTGAAAATTTCAAATCGTGAGATCAAATCCATTCTAGAAAAAACCGTCAATACTACACGGAAAGATTGGACCTTGAGGCTCAATGATGCATTATGGGCGTACAAAACGGAATACAAGACAACGATTGGCATGTCTCCATATCGGTTGGTTTATGGCAAAGCTTGCCATCTCCCGATTGAACTTGAACATAAGGCTTTATGGACGGTAAATATGTGCAACATGGAGTATGGTAAAGAGGGAAAACAAAGGAAACTGCAACTTACTGAGCTAGAGGAGATACTTAATGATGCTTACGAGAGTTCTCGTATATACAAAGAGAAGACTAAGCTTCTCCATGACAAGATGATTTCTCGAAAGAATTTTTTTTGTGGGACGAAAAGTTATTTTATTTTATTCTCGTTTAAAGTATTTCCTGGAAAGCTAAGTTCCCGCTGGATTGGTCCATATGTTGTTACTAATATTTTTCCTTATGGTGCAATTGAGATTACTAGTCTCCGAGATGGGATAGTTTCCAAAGTCAATGGCCATAGATTAAAGCCATACTACAAAAACATCGCTTATGTGGATGTAGATGTGCTTGAGTTTCAAGATTTGCTCTGTCTGGAGGAGTAATACGTGCGAGTAGAGAGTCGGGATGACGTTTTTGAACCAAGTATTGCATGGGAGGAAACCCATTGGTTTTGTGTTTTTATCTTTATCTTTTGATTTTTCTTCGTTTTTCATATCATGTTAGGATTTCCCATCTTGATTTTCCATTGGAGGAGTCAATTTACATTGAGGACAATGTAAAGTTTAAGTGTGTGTGTGTG
>JAJJMC010025396.1:90496-142236 GCA_023531435.1 Papaver californicum | reverse complement strand
AGAGGGTTTTTAGTATTCACTTTTGTAGGTAAATGTTTTAAACTTTTTGTACATATTTGCATGAAAACCTTCAACTTTTAGAGAATCTAGAGTCACTTTGTATACTTCTAGCTAAGTTTATATACAGAGTTCTTACCGAAATAACTGGACTTAGAAGTATTCGAGAACTATATTCGGAGTGCTTAGTTGTTGAGAGGCTAAACATGACAAAAATGGACTTAAACCGCCGGTAGAGAATACAGTATTAGATGAGATGATCATTCAATACCCATGAGTGAGGCACCAGACCTACAATCTTTTGTACCTCTATAAATTGTCTGTTTAGAGTGTTTCATCTGCGTAAACTCCAGGTAGAATGATGAGCTACCTAACTTCACACCAATTTCAGCACTACTTTTTGATCTCTTGAGTGTTATTTCTATCAATCACGAGGGTGCTATCAGAGTTTCTAACTCTATCTTGTAGTCTTGTTTGCAGTTGGCACCATTATCTCGACGACAACAGGTCCATAGAAACACCATTATCATCAACAAATGGAGTATTACAAATTTAAAGGGAAGTTAAAGACGTTCAAGGTTTACAAGCAACAGTAAAAAAAAGAGCAAATTTCATATTCAAGTGAAGGAACAATACAATGAGCAGATTTATATATACACGTTGAAAACTTATGTACAAAAGCGAAAGAAACCAAAAGATGTGAGTTAGTGAAGTTCATGATATCGAGATGATGTAATTTTAAAGTGGTAAATAAAGATTCGTTACTCAGACTTGTGAAGATTGATTTTAAATCTAATTTCTAAAACTAAAAGTATGAAAACTCAAATATTTTTTATAAGGTTGAGAGAAAACTGAGGCTAGGATTCCACTATTTTCCAATTTCAAAGTGATAATAATTTTAATCATGCAATTAAAACATTTTAATTTGATTCTAAATCATTGCAAAAATAGATTTTCAAAACAACAATTGTATAACAAAAGCATGGAGCATCTAAGGACCTAAGCTGAGGCATGCACCATCTAACGGAATCACAATTGTTTAAAAAAAATCTTTTAAATCAATTTTTAACCAAGGCAATTAATCATAAATAAATTGCATAAATTAATTAAATACCTACCACATAATTGTTGGAAAAGTAGCTTCCTCCATAGCCTCAAATAGGGCTGTTCAGGGGTAGACCAACCCGCCCGCCCCAAACCGAACCGGACCGGACCGATTGCCAAACCGCCCCAAACCGGATATATATTGGGGCGATTTGGGTTGGTATTCCTAAAACCTGAACCCATAGGGTTGGGGCGCGGGTTGAGGGATCCAAAACCCGACTGCCCCAACAAACTGATGGGTGTAAATAGCTCAAAAGTGGGGACCGTGGGGTGTACAATAAACAGCAAAAAAAAAAAACCCTAAATCAGTAAAACTAGGTTAGCGCTTCTTTCTCTTTCTCAGTTTCTCTTGTATTAATTCTTCTGATCTTCTCAGTTTCTCTTGTATTAATTTTTCTGATCTTGTCAGTTTCTCAGTTTCATCTTCTTTCTCTTGCCGCCACACAAACCCTAAAAGTATATTAATGCAGTCTACAGAGTTAGATAAGGTTGAGGAAGAGAGGCGTAAAAGAGAAAATAACAAAAGCATTCTCGTATCCGAGGTATGTTATGATTTTTTGTTGATATTCCTTGGGTTTTTATTAGGGATTTTTTACAATGAACGATTCTGAAACAATTAGGGTTTTTATTAGGGTTTTTATGATCATGTTCATCATCAGACTCTGGTCAAATCAGACAAATTATTCAACAATTAGGTTTAGTTGGTGTGGGTTCAGATCATCAACAACTTGGTCTAATCGTAGGTATGACACTGATTACACTACTTCTCGACTTGACAGAGCCTTCGTAAATGTCCATTGGTAACAATGAGTCTCACATTCAATCTTAAACATACTAGACAGTAGACAACAACTTCAATTATGGAAGAAACAATCATTTGGTAACATTGAGTCTTAGTGTCTCACATTCAATCTATTCAGCAACAACTACAACATTTTTGTTAAAAAAAAACAACAACTACAACATTACTAGTTAACAACATTCAATCTGAATTATCCAACTTCTCATCCTGATGTCACTTAGATAACTCATTTTTGGTTAGTTGTCTATGTGATGAAATTATTGATTTACTAACATTCTTTCTGTTTACTAACATTCTTTCTGTTTACTAAGTAATACTAACATTCTTTCTGTTTACTAACATTCTTTCTGTTTACTAAGTAATACTAACATTCTTTCTGTTTACTAACATTCTCTCTGTTTACTAACATTCTTTCTGTTTGTATTTAATTATTCATGAATCATGCAGGATGAGCCATCCACTGTAACCACTAGCACTAAGGTTGTTAGTTTTATAGAGGTAATAATGTAATACCATTTTTGGTAACTAATAGGTTTGTTTAGTTTACCAAAAGAAAGAATTTGTTAAATTTTGTATTTTTATTAACTAATTTGCCTAAGGGTGAGGGATGACTTATTAGAAGTCAGCCATATATGTGACATATCATGCTTGTTTAGCCATTTTGGCATTTTTGATCAATCATAGTTGTAGTTGTGACCACATCATCGGCTCTTACAATTATAAAGGAGTGATGAGTATTAACTCTTCAAGTGCATCTTGTTCGGTAAGCCCATTAAAAATTCAAATTTGTAAATGAGTATATGTGAATATGATCTTCCTAATAAATATGAATACTTACAACTTTTTTTTTTGTAGATGACTTCTCCTATTTTACAACAAACCTCATTGGGTGCCACAAGCGAAACTCCTATATCAGAATCACAAGACATGCCAATAGTACAATCTCAATCAGCAGTTCCTGCTAGTTCTGATTCTACTGAAGGTACCTTAGTTAACAAGAGAAAGAAGCCAGATTCATGGGTATGAGAGCATTTCACTAAAGTTATTGTTAACAATCAACAAAGAGCTATTTGCAAACACTGCAAGATAAGTTATTCAGCTGATTCGAAGAAGATTGGAACTTCAACTTTAAATACTCATTTTGTTGAGTCGATGTAAGAGGTACCCTGCACGAGATGATAAGCAGAAATCTATAGGCTTTGAGGCTAAAAAGGGTTCAGAAGAGGCTGGTAAGATGGTTGCGAGGAGTTACAGTGATGAATTATGTAAATCAGCTTTAGCCTACATGATTATCGTCGATGAGTTGCCATTTAGACATGTTGAGGGTGAAGGATTTAGATATTATAGTAATGTTTTGGAGGATAGATTTAAGATCCCATCACGTACAATAGTTGCTCGAAGCTGTTTGAAACTCTACCGTGCAGAAAAAACGAAGTTGTTTGAAACTTTTAAGAAACAAAAATTTAGAGTTTGCCTTACGACGGATACTTGGACTTCCAACCAGATGTTGAATTACATGTGCCTCACATCACATTACATAGATGATAATCGGTGCTTACATAAGAAGATTATCAACTTTTTTCAAATTGCAGGTCATAAAGGCGAGACTATAGGCAAGGATATCGAGACTTGTTTGATGAATTGGAATATTGATAGTGTCTTTACGGTGACGGTGGATAATGCAAGCTCAAATGATACTGCTGTCCAATATTTATCTAATACACTTGAACAGTGGAATGAACCGAATGGTCATATATTGGGTGGAAGATTTATGCATATGCGGTGCTGCGCTCACATTCTCAATCTTATCGTGTCTGATGGGATGAAAGATTATAATGACTCTATAAGCAGAATTCGAGCTATTGTGAAGCATGTTAAGAGTTCTCCAGCAAGATTAGCCAAATTTAAAGAACATGCATCACGTGAAAGGATTGAGTGCAAGAAAATTCTATGCTTAGATGTTCCAACCAGATGGAATTCAACATATCTAATGTTAGAATCAGTTGAAAAGTTTCAGAAAGTGTTTGAGAGGTTAGAAAAAAAAGATGGGAACTTCATTCGAGATTATATTACTGTTGGAAAGAACGTTCCCCCTACTCGAGAAGATTGGGATTATAGTAGAGATTTTATTAAGTTTTTAAAGGTATTCTATGAATCAACTCTAAAGTTTTCAGTACTTTGTATGTTACGTCTAGTATTTTCTTAGATGAACTGGTTATGATTGATGGAGAATTGCGTGAATGGAGTGAAAGCAATGATGTATTTTCAAGACGTGTGGCTGAAAACATGAGGATGAAGTTCAATAAGTATTGGTCGAATGAAAAGATTAATCAGTTTCTGTTTGTTGTCATTCTTCTTGATCCTAGGCACAAAGAATTCTATTTGAACTATTGTCTCTCCGTTATGCATGGTGAAGATGAGGCTAATAATCTTGTTGTAAAGGTAAAAGTTATTTTAGTTGAATTATATGACCAATATAGGGAAATTTACATAGGGGACATCAACGTTTCTAGTAGTAGTACAAAAGATCGAGTAGGGAATGTTGATGCTGTTTCCGAAGTCTCATTTCGTGCAAAATTTCGTTTGGGATTAATTCAACGCATTAAAGAGGTAGATGGTGAAGAAAGCAAGACATAAATTGAACGCTATTTGGTGGAATGTCGTGAACCTTCTTGTGAGAACTTTGATATTTTAGGTTGGTGGAAAATTAACTCTACAAGGTATAAGGTATTGAGTTACATTGCAAGAGACTTGTTAGTTATACCGGTCTTTACCGTGGCTTCTGAATCTACCTTTAGCACCGGTGGTCGGATTCTTGATGCATTTCGTAGTTCTCTACTTCCGGGAACAGTTGAAGCTCTAATTTGTGCACAAAATTGGTTACGAAATGATAAACCAGTTATAATCGATGATTATGCGAATATGATAGAAGAAATTGATGAAGGTATACCAAAGTTCCTTAAGTTTATTACTGTTTATAGAATATGCTATTGTTTCTTATGTTTCTTATATTGTTTCTTGTAGAAGTTAACATCATAGGTGAAATACTTACTGCAGATGATTAGTTTGTTATGTTGAATGCTTTTTGGGATAACAAAGGTAAACATCATCACTGCATGCATTTCAATGATTTCATTTTACTGGGTACAACAAGATTTCTTTTGCCAGTGATCATGCAATGCAAAGTAAGAAAGTAGACTGTGAACGACAGTATTAGGATGAGATAACTATTGATATGGGAAGATCACATTGCGTCTGACTTTTCCTAGTATGCCAGAAGTGTTGCAGCAATAGCATAACTTTGAGATGAGTTACAAAGGTTGATGGCATTACCTTTACTGTTTCTTGTAGAATCTGCACTCTTGTCAAGTAACAGTGGTTGGAAATCTGTGTTCCTTTACTGTAAGAAGGTAGAGATGTAACAGTGGTGATGTTGGTGGCAGTGGACAGAGATTACTAAACAGTGATAGAATCACATCAGACTGAACTGCATAAACCATGACTAAACTGGGCCATGCATTTGTGATTAAGCTATTTTGCTTTCTTTTAAATGTTCTCATTGCTAGAATTCATTCTAATCTAGTGATTTTTATGGGAAGATTTGCGATAGCTATGGTTAGACAAAGCAGATAACGGTGGATCTCAACTCTTTTGTTTTGTGATGTTAATTTCTAACTAGTAACTAAGTAACTATGAATTCCATTTTAATTTTTGTAATAGACCTTGTTTTGGCTGTTTCATTTTAGTTTTTAAGTAATGTATTGTTGCTGAAGATAATATAGAGTTCTGCCCAGTTGGCAGTTCACATTTTAGATGCTGAGAAATCCAGTACATTTGATCTTGAATGCTTGAATGTTATCTTGCTTTAGTTTTTTATTGTAAACCGTTGAACCGCCCCAAACCGGACCGATGAATAATGGTTTGGGGCATATCGGTTTGGACAAAGTAATGGTCCGGTTTGGGTTGATATTTTGATAAACCGCATAATGGTCGGGTTGGCTTGGGGTAGCCAAAAAACCACCGGATCAGACCGCTGCACACCCCTAGCCTCAAAGATGAAGTTTAGCTCCTCATTGTAATGGCAAAATCCTCAAAAATCATTTTTATAACTCAAAAATTGCTTACAATAAGAATAGAAATGCTCACAGACACCTTGATACGTTTATAAGTGTTGCTGTGAACACCTCACACCGATACAGAAGGTATTTCGAATGAATACGCAACAAGAAAAAATTTTCTGTTGCGTTTTGAATTAAAGTACGGACTGCTGTAAATGAACGACACTTTGAGTGTGTAGTATGCTTCGTGTTCTTCCTTGGCAGCAGCAGAAATTTCTTCGTCTGTGTACGTTTTTCTTGGCTGTTCACTTCAATTCTAAGCTTCCCAATCGTTTTCTCCCCCCTCTGGACTTTCTAGCATCCTCTATTTATATTACCCATCACCAAATCATCCCAATCTTTCCTTTAATTCTCAATTGATTCATCGATCATGACTTTCCAAAAACTTGATTATTTTCTTTCCTGATTTCGATTCTTTATCTGATTCTTGATCCTATTAAGAGAAGAAATTGATCTCTTTCTCTTTTTAATTCTTTCACAAACAAGATGATTTCCTAATTTAAGGAATTTCCAAACTCAAATCTTGTTTCCAAATCCAACTTAAGTTTCCTTTTTTTCACGCTGTTCTTGAATTAGGAAATTTTCCTTCCCGCCAACTTTTGACTTTTGAATTTTTTGGTGTGGTTGCCCTTAACCAAAGTGTGGGTGCCTTAATCCAAGTGAGGGTGCCTTTAACATTTCTCCAAAAACACCTACAAAGAAATAAAAAACCATAATAACTACAAAATCGAGTACCAACAAAATATATAATTGAGATTAAATCAGACACAAAAAATGTGTCTATCAAATACCCCCAAACTTATTATTTGCTAGTCCTCGAGCAAATCTAATCTAGAAAATAAAATCCTAACTCACTTTCGCATGAATCGCGACTACATTTAGCATATGTAATAAGCCGTTAAACCCCTAGGTGTCCCTAGTGGACGAGTTTTGTCTCGTGAGGGTTTACAAGAGGTATACCCACAAAACCTTTACTCCAGATTTTAGCGACTCATGAGCGATTAAGGATAGACACTAAACAAGCTATTTAGTTGGCTTACTCAATTCTTCGCTATGGGAATCATTACCCTATATGAGTCCAATTGATGTGTGCGAGTGTTTACTCAAGCATACTAAAATTCATATATAAGACAACAGAGCTCTACTCAGATAATCGTTCGACCAAAAGGCTCAGAATCTATCACAGTTCAATCACATGAAAAGATTTAGAAGATGAACATGGAAAATATGAAGGTTGCACATGTTGACTAAGGTGAACGGTGCTTCCCATATCTGTCTGAAGGTCAGTGCCAGGATGAATCCTAATGGATTGAGATACATGGTCTTAAGCCTAATACTAATATCGACTCAACTGGTATATACAAGGGTCCCAGCGATCGATTTATTAAAAATAAAACGATAAAAATATTGACAACATGATTGGATCAAATTGAATCCAAGCACATGATTCTTATCAGCGTTTTACGTGATAGTTCTCATGGATCCTGCGTTCCACGCTTGCTTAGGCGACGGAGACAGGGAGAACACACACATATTGCTATCAAAGTGTCAATATTGTATTTTTTTTTTGTTGTTTTTCCATAGAACTAAAATATAATAATGGGGCTTGATCTCAAAACACTCTTTTTCATCCTAGAGGCGATAACAATTTGATATTGGGCCCCACCAAATCACTTAGAGAAACATAAAATTGCAAAAATAAAAACAGAAAGTGATATGGTAGTGATAGACTCCGAGATGTGGTGACAACTATCATGTTATTTCTAACACCTGAACTCTGTCCTTTTATGAATAGACCATTTCACTGGGCACACCAATTTCTATAGAAAAAGAGCTAAGTTTCCATCTACCTAGAATGGTTAGTGTCACCCTGAAGTGTTCACAAGTTTCTAAATTCTAGAGCTTTATTATTCGACTAAAAAGTTTCTCCCTTACCCCCAAACTTAAATCAAACAGTGTCCTCAATGTTTCTAAAGATGAATGATTAAGAGCATGAACAAGGAGAAAATGTTACCAATCGAAGGAAAAGAGCTAAGGAAAGATATTACCGTGTCGCATGAACATGGGTTACCTCCCATGAAGTGCTAAGTTTAAAGTCTTCAGCCAGACTTAGAAAGAATTAGTCACCTCATAAAATCATATAGTAATAGTCGGAACAACTGTGGGTCATCTGAATCAAATAGGGCTATCACAAATAAGAGGAAACAACAACAAGCCAAGAAAATGAACAAACCGAGCACACCCTTATTTAGTTTTCTGTTTACGACAACTACTTCTAGCTGTGGTTCAGGTTCAGGCTCTATAACAGGGTCTAGATAAAATATTTTCGTGGGTTGGATCTCCTCGTAGACAGGATCAAAAGAATCAGGTTGTAGAGTCTGGAATAACTCAACTAAGAACTTAGAAGCACATAATAATAACCTGAATAATTGTGGATCCTTAAAGTCAATCAAATTTGACTCACACAGTTGACTACTATGAAGGTGGTCATTCTTAAACAAATGTGTCGATTCTAATCTCCTAAAATAATTAGGCTTAGTCTCAAAACTTAATAACTGACACATTTGAAATTCTAACGTTCCCACATATGGACGAAAATATTTTGGTGGGAAAACAAAGTCAATCTTGGTATTACTGCCTAGGTAAACCACATCGACCAGAGGATGGGTTTCTAGCAACTAAACTTCTTTCTAGACATCAACAGGTTCAGGGAATCTAGCTCGAAGATGATCTTGTAAAATCGTAGAGGTGCATATGTCAAGTCCCAAGTTAGGGACCTTTCTAAGATATAAAGCACATGGAAAATGATAGTCACCCCCAAACTTAAAGTTTTTAGTGTCTTTAGATAGACTCATCACACTTTCCCTATTTTCTAGATCGTCCGGTTCCCAAAAATTATCAATTTCTTCTTCTAAATGATGATCAACTAGACATTCCTCTAATGTATCTTCTAATAAGGTATTTGGTAATGACTCCTGAACTAATGTTTCTATCATGTTTACCTCCTCCATGCACGTGTCACCTAACTCATAAGGTTGCTTATTAATATGGAAAATATTTAGTTCAATAGTCATATTACCAAAAGACAAATTTATAATACCAGTTCGACAGTTAATGATCGCATTAGATGTAGCTAAAAACGGGCGACCTAATATCACAGGTATCTGATTCTCTGGGTCACGGACAGGTTGAGTATCAAGGACAACAAAATCTACTGGATAAATAAACTTATCTACCTCAATAAGAACATCCTCTATAATACCACGAGGAATTTTCACAGACCTATCAGCTAATTGCAGTGATATATGAGTAGGTTTCAACTCACCAAGTCCTAGCTGAAGGTACACATGGTACGGAAGTAAGTTCACACTGGCTCCTAAGTCAAGTACACGGTAGTTACCTATTGTGCAAGAAATGGTTGGGGAGCCTGGGTCTTTGTACTTAGGAGTTGTAGTATTCTGGAGAATTCAACTCACATGACTAGCTAAAAAGGCTTTCTTTGGTACATTAAGCTTTCGCTTTCGCGTACAAATATCCTTAAGAAACTTGGAATAAGCAGGAATCTGCCTAATTGCATCTAATAGCGGAAGGTTTATCGTGACTTGCCTAAAAACCTTCAGTATATCATTAGAGTTGGATTCCTCCCTAGTTGGTATTAGAAGTTGTGGGAATGGGGTTTTGGGCACAAAATCGGGTTCAGCCGGAACCGCATTGGACTTTTTAGAGACTTTATCAGTCTCTTCAACTATAGGCTCGGAAGGGTGAACTACAGCATGTTCACTATTGGGCGAGGTTACCTCATTGTCTACTACTCTACCACTCCTAAGGATTTAGTTGAATTCACATGAACTCCTCTAGGGTTGGGTTGTGGTTGACTAGGGAACTTGCCTTTTTCTCTTAAAAACTCATTCAACTGACTAAACTGTTTTCTTAAATCATGGATAGCCTGTGAGTTATCTTGCACTATCTTCTTATTGTCTGCTAAATCTTGGTTGATTTTTTTCTCAAACTCAGCAGAGTTATATGTTAGGAGAGCGAGAGACTCTTCTAAACTCATGATCCTTTTGTCTAAAGAGTTCTGAAATTGTGCCGGTCCAGAAGAATTCTTAGTATAACCAAAACCTGGTGGACCCTGAGGGTTACTAGACTGACCTTGATTCTGGTCCTTAGACCAAGAAAAATTTGGATGGTTTCTCCCACCAGGGTTATAGCTTTCTGAATATGGATCAAAATTCTGACGGTTATCATATCTAGTGTTATTATAAAGAGCATGGGATTGCTTTTCAACAGTCTGTCCTTCCCAAAATGGCTTGGGCTCTATTCCTCGACTAGATTGACTTAATTCTAAGGCTTCTAACCTTTTCACTATAAAGGCATATTTTGCATCTGATTCAATACTTTCATCTACCCTATTGACATTACCTCTACTCAGAAGAGTTTTTCTAGGGGGTTCCTTACTACATTCCCATTGATGGGTCTTATCAGCAATCTCATGTAAAAATTTCATCGCCTCAGTAACATCTTTACTATCAAAACTTCCTGTACACAATGACTCAACTATGATGGTTGTTGGATAATCTAGCCCTTCATAAAGGATTTGGACCAGTCTTTGGTCTTCTAAACCATGTTGGGGACATTGTGTTACTAATTCATTGAACCTTTCCACATAGGTGTACAAAGACTCTCCTTCGTGTTTCCCAAATGTGGAAAATCTTGCCTAAGTTTTGATATCTTGTGCCTAGGGAAAAATTTAGCTAAAAAGGCAGCAATAAGTTGTTCATATGTCTCGATGGATTCTGATGGAAAACTATATAACCAAGATCTGGCCTTGTCTCTCAAGGAAAAGGGAAATAACCTAAGTTTCAAAGCTTCATCAGACATGTTGTGAATTTTTAGGGTACTACATATTTCTTCAAAATCCCTAATGTGAAAGTAAGGGTTTTCATTTTCTTTCCCTAAGAAAAGTGGGAGCATCTGTATGGTCCCAGGTTTCAACTCATAGTTGGCTTGAGTTTCAGCCAACTTGATACATGATGGACGAGCAGTCCTAGTAGGATTCAACAAAGATTTCAAGGTTGTCATTTCTGACACAACTGAAAAATTAGGAATAACTTCCTCACTAAGAGACAAATTCTCAAAACTAAAGTCTCCAAAGATAGGGCTCTCAAAAGAAGGGTTTCCTAAATTCTCACTTTCAGCGACAAAGTTTCTATTCTCGTTGCTGATCAAACGGCCAATAGAATCTCTTCTCCAGGCACGCTCAATGGGCATGCAATAACTCCTAATCAGAAGGGAATTCTAAACAAACACAAAGCAAGGTCGACTCAACCAAATCAAACATATTGATTCTAGCAAACAAAAAGCATGATGGCTCCACTTAGATTTTTTTCTAGACCAGCTTCTATTCTTTCGAAAGACAACTAGTTACAGTTTTAGCAAACCTCTTAGGATAAGCTCTAAGGAGCTTTTATAACCCTGCCTCTTTGGCAACGTTTCCCTGGGTTACAAGGCGGCGCTAATCAACTTAAAATAATCTTTTCGAACTTCGAGTTAGGCTAACAAAGCAACCAATACAATCCTTTTGAATGATTTTCCAATAAGCTCGATACCCTATCGGTCTTCTTTCTAGTCAAATTTTAAGGATTAGGTTCGCGTTAGGTAACGTGTTCCTAAGGCGGGCAAGAAGGAAACGGTGATGAAATCCGAGTCTTTATCTTGTATGGCAATTTCTTGCCCTTTACTAGAAAAGTAAGTCCGTTTTCAGTTCCTCAGCATATATGCATACGAAGGAATACAGTAAACCCACTTGCAGGGGATTCGTGGGTTGATCTAGTCTTACCTCCCGTACCAGACGGGCGATGAACCGGTTGTAGTCGACTCGGGCCACCGACTCCTGTATCAGTGTGCGAACCCGAGGGGCCGAGACAATATCGTAATTGTCGTCCTTCCCTGTAGCAGTTTATATTTAATACCTTTCCTTAGGGTTTAAAAATAATAATAAAGTCCAAAAAGTCCAAAGTCCAAAGAGAAGTGTCCAAAAATAAAAACAAATACAGAAACAATTAAAATCCTAATACAGTTTTCTAAAAATAAAATAAAAAAAATCTAATTAAAAAAAAATCTTCGTCTTCTTTTTCGTTCTTTTAAGCTTTAGCTTTTAGCTCCAAGTCTTTAGCTTTAATTCCAAATCTTGGACTTTAATTCCAAACCTTTGGCTCACTTTCCTTTCGATCCAAAATCCAAAACCTGTAGCAAAAAGAGAAATACCAAAAGAAACGTAAAATGGAACAAAGTAAAAATAAAAAATAAAAATCTAACTAAATTAATTAACCTAAAAAAAATCTAAAAAAAATTCTAAAAACAAGTCCGCGTCGGCGGCACCAAAAATTTGATGTAATTTTAAAGTGGTAAATAAAGATTAGTTACTCAGACTTGTGAAGATTGATTTTAAATCTAATTTCTAAAACTAAAAGTATGAAAACTTAAATATTTCTTATAAGGTTGAGAGAAAACTGAGGCTAGGATTCCACTATTTTCCAATTTCAAAGTGATAATAATTTTAATCATGCAATTAAAACATTTTAATTTGATTCTAAATCATTGCAAAAATAGATTTTCAAAACAACAATAGTATAACAAAAGCATGGAGCAGGGACCTAAGTCGAGGCATGCACCATCTAACGGAATCACAATTGCTTAACAAAAATCTTTTAAATCAATTTTTAACCAAGACAATTAATCATAAATAAATTGCATAAATTAATTAAATACTTACCACATAATTGTAGGAAAAGTAGCTTCCTCCGTAGCCTCAAAGATGAAGTTTAGCTCCTCATTGTAATGGCAAAATCCTCAAAAATCATTTTTATAACTCAAAAATTGCTTACAATAAGAATAGAAATGCTCACAGACACCTTGATACGTTTATAAGTGTTGCTGTGAACACCTCACACCGTTGCAGAAGGTATTTCGAATGAATACGCAACAAGAAACAATTTTCTGTTGCGTTTTAAATTAAAGTACGGACTGCTTTAAATGAACGACACTTTGAGTGTGTAGTATGCTTCGTGTTCTTCCTTGGCAGCAGCAACAATTTCTTCGTCTGTGTACGTTTTTCTTGGCTGTTCACTTCAATTCTAATCTTCCCAATCGTTTTCTCCCCCCTATGGAATGTCTAGCATCCTCTATTTATACTACCCATCACCAAATCATCCCAATCTTTCCTTTAATTCTCAATTGATTCATCGATCATGACTTTCCAAAAACTTGATTATTTTCTTTCCTGATTTCGATTCTTTCTCTGATTCTTGATCCTATTAAGAGAAAAAATTGACCTCTTTCTCTTTTTAATTCTTTCCCAAACAAGATGATTTCCTAAGTTAAGGAATTTCCAAACTCAAATCTTGTTTCCAAATCTAACTTAAGTTTCCTTTTTTCACGTTGTTCTTGAATTAGGAAATTTTCCTTCCCGCCAACTTTTGACTTTTGATTTTTTGGTGTGGTTTCCCTTAACCAAAGTGTGGGTGCCTTAATCCAAGTTGAGGGTGCCTTTAATATTTCTCCAAAAACACCTACAAAGAAATAAAAAACCATAATAAATACAAAATCGAGTACCAACAAAATATATAATTGAGATTAAATCAGACACAAAAAATGTGTCTATCACGAGACAATACAAGTTGTGAAGAATCAAGTTGTAAAGTCCTTATCCCACGACCATAGTAGTTTCATTTTATTTTTCAGTTTGTCTTTTGAGTTCTAAAAGAAAAAAAAAGAAAAAAAAGGAGAAAAAAGAAAAGAAAAAAAAGTATTTTCTATTTTTTTAGTGTATATTTGTTTTTATATTCATTCAATAAGGTCGTGGGTAAGAAGAAATCTATAAAGAAGTTTCAAGCATTAAGGAATTGAGGGGGAAAAAAGTTATAATTGTCAAAGTTTTATGAAGTTCAAGAGTTCATCATCAACAATTGAAGATCGAAGAAGTTTCTATTGGATGTTGTGAGAGTGGTGTTGATTCCGATCGGATGAGAAGGTAAGTAAGCATTCACATCTTCACATAGTGGTTATTTGTTATTAATTTTATTTGTTTCTATTAGGTGAATCATCCTAATAAGAGTGAAAGTGTTTACAAAAGAACTAATAAGTTAAGTACTACAAATATTCAAGTGTCCCAAGGCCAAACAAGAAGAAAGGAGTTCATTGCGACATGAAATGAACAAGGAAATTGAAGAAGAACCAAATAACAATTTCAACTCGTTCAAATCCAGAGTTTCTTATCAGCATATTGAATATAATTAAAATACGAAGAAAACGCAAAAAGAATGAGGTCATTCCGAGTTCGTATGAGGAAGTTATGAGCAAAACAACCGAGATGAAGAAAGTGAAAAACACAGTATTACAATCGGGAGATAACAAGGAAACCGTGCCTACCGATTATATGTGTTTTCAGACTCAGAAAAAGTCCGTTTTAGGGGTTTTTCAATCGGTATATATGATGGGTGTCGAGTCTACCGATTATGGCAAGTTTTGGACACAGAAAAAGTCATATTTTGAGCTCTTACAATCGGTAGATAAGGAGGGTGTCGTGACTATCGATTATGGATGATATTGGCATCAGAAAACTCTTGTTTTTGGACATTAATAATCGGTAGAAAGAGGAGGAGTGATACTACCGATTATGACTCGACCGGAGCCACTTATAAGACACGTTTTTGACTTCTAAATCAAGGTATCATGGTCCTATTGGGACTCTAACACCTAGATATGATGAAGAATATATAAGAAGACTTGCATAACCCTAAGAAGAAACTTTTTACAACTTTACAAGTCCTGGAAGAGATCAACAGCACAAGATGCAAAATCTAGGGTTTCAAGCTATTTCATCATCATAACGAATTCTCTTACTCTTATGTATAACATACATTCATGAGTAGCTAAAAACTTAATTGATTGAGGATGAATTCTGAGTTCTAAATATCATTTGATTTAATATATGATTCTATTTTGAGTTTTTCAGATGGTTATCGTTTGTTTATACTATAAAAAATGTTCATGATTGATTGACAGATTGTTTAGGTGGCAAACTGAATTGATTTGTTGATTTAATCTATTGCTAGTATTGAGTTGTGAGATAAGTAATAGTCCATTAACTTGTACACAAGTAGAGAACACGATACCTTGCAGAGGGATTCTGTGGAACAATTGTGTGTATGAACAACACTAGTAAGTGGACCTTGATCTAAGAGTCTTACTGCTAGGATTAACCTATAAATTCACAAAATATAAAGTATTCGATCAAATTACACCTTGAGTGATCTACTACTAGGTGGTTAGGACCAATAGAATCCGGTAGGCGAGAACTTCCGTATCCAGTGATATAAGGAATTTCGGAGATAACACTGATCTAGCTGTTATTCTACGGTTGGTGATAATTTGTGATTAACAATGAGTAGATGAATATATTAACTCTATGAAATGTTTAGTAACGAAAAAAGATTCCTTGATCACATCTCTCTCCATTGCTTACAACTTTACTTTTAATCGCTTTCTTATTTATTTTGTTCAAAACCAAAACCCCACATTGTGACACTTTAAATAGATGAAACACCTCGCTCCTCATGGGAACGAACTTGACTTCCATCATATTATTCTTTAATTGAATGGAAATAAAATCATTAATTTGATTGCACCTACGACACGCGTTACGCATCCGTAAGTTGGGTGTTGATTTCACACGTAGTGGTGGGGCCATCTATCCTCGTGTATATATCATATGTTTTGATTCTCTTGTCGCTACTACTTCTCGGTCTAGGGATCAACCTTGTGAAACGCCTACCAGTTTGCTTAGTTTAGTCATGGTGGTTCTTCGCATTCCCCAGTTGATACATCTTAAGGTCATGTGCCTTCTGACGAAGATTCTTCTTTTTATGGTGATTTTTGCTTTCCACGTGTCACCTTCTGTATTTCGTGTTTGTCCTTTCTAGTTTGGTTTTTTATCTTATTTATACTTCCATCCTGTTGCCTATTTGTGTGTATATGTTTCATACATTTTTTTAGGTTATGCTAGCGATTCTGACTCTTATTTGGGTTCCTCTTCCCTTCTTTTCAAATCCTCTCAGGCTTTCTCCCGCTCGGGCACCTTCTTTCGATCCGCCATTTTCTGAAGTTAGTTCCGATTTTTTTTTTTACGAAAGATTGTTCTTCTCCCTTTTTTTATTCTTTTCTCTTTTTTTTATGAGAAATTATTCTTATCCTTTTTTTTACGAGAAATTATCCTTCTCCCTTTTTTTTTTGATAAGAAATTATTTTCCTCCTCTCCTTTTTAGAACATAAAGAAACGCGGCAACAGTTCCGGTTTCAAAAAGGATGCTTCAAACGTCATAAGTTTCTCAAAGCGCGCGCGGCATATTGAAGGTAACTTTGTTCCAGATAAACCCGCGGGGATAGACGACGCTGGTTTGTTAGCCGAACCAGAAAATCCTAATTTCGTTTTCCTACTGTCGTGACCGCTGATGAAGTCGGAGCGAATAAGTCCTATAGACTGGTATATGGCTTTTTGGTTCCTTTTAATCTGGCTATCACTGATAGACAAATAGTAGAGCGGAACGACCATTTACTGCAGACAAATATTATCAAGAGTATGAAGACTTTGGTTTTCATGAATAATGGTTTACTCGAAGCTGTCGAAGGGTTTTCTCGTGTTGGTGATGTTCCTCCTAGTGCCGAAAAGATGAAGGAGTGGGAGACTTCGATTCGTACGCCCGTGGATCTTAAATTTCATGACATATGGCTGGGCCAACTGTTGAACACGGTTAAGGTTAGACTTGATCCGCGTAAGAATCTCTTGGTAGAAATTGCCAAACTAGAGCAGGGCATTGAGACCTTGGCACGGTCGACAGCGGATAAGAAGACCATTCTGAACAAACTTCTCTTGGATGTTTCTGGTGCCACTGAAGCGGCTAAACTAGCTAATACCGCAGTGAATCATGCGAGCGATGAGCTTGAGAAGAAGAAGCAAGATTTGGCCGCTCTTGAGGGAGACGTTTGATTTCTTATTGCTGGAAGCATTTGTTATGTTTTTCTTTGACTTGACTTGTTTTCTTTCGTCTTCCCTTCCCTTGGATGATGATGATTCTCTTTCTTTATACCCTTTTTTTTTTTTTTTTGAGATTTGATGAAGGTGTGTCCGTTATTTTGATGGTTATTAAGTATTTGTGTTATTTATTATGGTTATGCTTACACGTTCATTTGTATTCTATTGCGTTTGAGTTTACTTTACTAATGGTATTAATAAATGGAGCTTGTATCCTCTCTAGGGCTGCAATCGGATCGGGTTTGGCCCCACCCGCACCCGACCCTCCAGTTGGAGGGTGACTGAAGTATTCACCCGCACCCAACCCGCCGTAGGACGGGTTGGGTCGGGTCTGACCCGTCATTTCGGGGGGTCGGGTGCGGGTCACTCGCCCAGATTCAATATATCAAACATTCACACACTCAAATCACTTCTTCGTGACATTTACTATTTCACTCACAGAAAAAAGAAAAGAAAAAGGAAAACAGATTGAGATAGGGAGAAGAGATTCAAAGGGAAAGAGATCCAGAAAGAGATTTAGATCGAGATCGATAGATAAAGAGTTAGATCGAGAGATAGAGCGAGTGAATACTGAGTTGATAGTGAAGTCTATGGTGTTCTTTTGATTTGTTGAGAGAAGATTTTTTTCGCACAGAGAACAAGCAATCGAAACCCTCTGTTTTGTTTTTGTTAAAATCGACTCGTGCATGATGTTGTGATGTTTTTGTTGATTATAATTGAAGTTCAACATGATTCAATCACTAAATTAGGGTTTCTGAAATTAGAGTTTGAATTGGGTATTTTGAAATTAGGGTTTCTTTTTTTGTCCAAATCGACTGTAACATGATGCTTTCTGATGTTTTTTTATTACTATAATTGAAGAAAAACATGATTCCATCACTAAATTGGAAACTTATGAAATTAGGGTTTATGAAATTGGGAATCTTAATTTTTATTTTTTTGCATATGCAATTGCACGATTCAATTTGATTCAACATTTTAGGGTTTATGAATCTATGAAATTAGGGTGCAAGGCAGTGCAGTTCAATGTTGAAACAAAAATTGTCCATTTTCATGAATGATTAGCAATGATTGCAATTGGAAAACAAAGTTGTTCTTCATGTTATATGTTCCTACTATAATGATCTAGGTGCTTCAACACCATATGGTTCTAGAGATGAAACACATGCTACTGCACCACCATTTCGTCTCACTATCTTCTATGGTTATGAACTCATACTCACTGCCTTTTATTTTTCATCTGAAACTTGATTGCTTCTCTTGTCTCGATCTTGAAACAAAACTCTTGGCTTAACTGAAATAACCCCATACTCTCTTTGTTGGCGGGTTGGGCGGGTGGGTCGGGTGAGAGAAGGTGTCACCCGCACCTGACCCGTTTATCGGTAGTCTGGTGCGGGTCGGGTCAAAACTAGTGGTGGCGGGTGCGAGTTGGGTATGTGCAGCCCTAATCCTCTAATTCCATATCGTTTTCCTATTTGATGGCTTATCCAACAGTTGTTTCTCTCATTCATAGTTTGGATCAGAGGCTGACGGATCTGTTAGAAGCCCGTATCGATGCATAGACGTAGGAAAAAATACGTGTTGCCCGTAATGCGTGTTTCCAATTCGTGAACTTTTTGTTGCTGCTCTTGAGGATGCTTATTGTATGTATGACTTGAAGGATGATGAACTGAACATTGCCGAGCGATCCCTCGTAGAGGCTACTGAGACGTGTTGGAGAGTTGACCAAGATATCTATCGTACCAACAAGTTGCTTCGAGCTCTTCGTGTTATGGGTCTTTAGTTAATTCCACCCTTTTTTTAACTATTGAATGTTGGGATAACTACGTGTCCTATATGTTCTCTCTTTTTTTTAATTAATTGTTCCTTCTGTTTTTATGATTTTCGGGCATTGGGCATGTTTCCGCTTGTTCGTCTTCTTTATGTGTATCTATTAATGTGATATTAAATTTTTTCGATTGGGCTTCTTTTCCTTGTTTATATATTAGTTTTTCCTCATTTAGGAGGTTATGCTTAGATTATACCCGTTCCTTGTAATATCTCCCCCCTTTTTTATTTTTATGGCGCGTGATCATTTAATGTCCGGAGCTTCTCGCCTTACCAGATATCTAGTACGTTGAATGTTGTGTTTGATCATTTCGATAATAAGAATATCCTCTCGCATTCTCATTTTGTGGATGTTGATCGTCTTTCACAAGTGTGACGGCGAGAGGGTCTGCTGTTTCCCCCTATGTTTTTTTAGCACCTTCATTATTATCGGAAACGCCGCGTTGCTACTTATTTCCAATGTCTCAACGTGTATAGAGCGGTTCAAGCAGTGAAAGTTGCTCTAAACTCGGCTCAAGCGACGCTTCGAATGTTGGCCTAATTTTTTTATTTTTTGTATGTATGTAAAGGAGACGTGTGTCGTGCCCTCTATTTATGTTATCTTTCTTTTATATTTCCTCCTTCTTTTGTATGTTGTGGATCGTGATAATACAGTCAATATTCGTTGTTGCAAATCCGATTGTTTTATCGTATCCAGTTTACAACGTAACTTTCTCTAGGCCGATGCGGATGGTTATACCCGCCTTGTAGAGGTACTTACAATTATAATTATCCATGGCTATTCGTGTCGGAGCGTTGAATTTCTAAGATGACCCTTATCCATGGCTATTTTGGATCTTTGTTAGTACTTGAATAGAAATTGGAGTACACGATCCTGCATCGCTCTTATGTCATTTCTTCATTTTTTGTACTTTCTATGGACTCGTTTGAATGCTCTTAGCATATGCATTATTCTTGATGATATTATTTGAAGGTATTTTTTCCGCTTTCATCCTTGTAGGCAATCAGTCTTTGCCTATTTGGCCAGGCGGGAACGTTCCCCCGTTTGACCTAGGATCTGTCTCTTTGATCGAGAATGGGCGCTTTGCCCTCTTCCTCTCTCATGACCATAAGATTTTCTTATTTGGTCAAGCGGGGTGCTTTTCCCCTCTGCATCTCTTGTGATCGCCGATGTTTAATTTGTCTGGTCGAGCAGGGGCTCTTTGCCCTCTGCCACTCTTGTGACCAGGAATTTTGCTTATTTGGTCGAGTGGGGGCACTTTGGCCTCAGCCGTTCTTGTGACTGTCGATGTTTGTTTCGTTTGGGTCGAGCACGTGCGTTTTGCCCTCTACCGCTCTTGTGACCATAAAATTTTCTTATTTGGTCAAGCAGGGGCGCTTTGCCCTCTGCCGCTCTTGTGACTGTCGATGTTTGTTTCGTTAGGGTCGAGCAGGGGTGTTTTGCCCTCTACCGCTCTTTTGACTGTAAAATATGGGGTGTTGGCTTGGTCGGATAGGGGCACTTTGCAATCTACCGCTCTTGTAACCATTAGTGTTTGTTTGGGTCGAGCAGAGGCGCTTTGCCCTCTGCCACTCTTGTGACCGCTTTAATTGTTTGGGCGAGAGCATTTTGCTCTCCGCCGCTCTTATGATCGTTGTACTTAGTTATTATTATTATTATTATTATTATTTTACCAGAAAGTAAACAAAAGGGTCCGTTTTATTAAAATTATCGTCTTACATATCATCGTCTACGTATGAAAACTCTTCAACCATTTTCTGTTGATGGAGGTCTTGATCTTGGATCCATCCATCCATTTTAGGTGATAATATCCACTCTCTGCGGCTTTCCTAAGGATGTAAGGACCTTCCCAATTAGCTGTGAATTTTCCAGCGCTTGCATCCCGATGTACGTGTGGTGCGATCTTGAATACTAATTCGTCCATTTTAAAAATTCTTTCTCTGACTCCTTGGTTGTAGTGTTTAGCGATACGCCTCTTGTATGCCTCAGCGAAGTGTTCTGCTCGGGCTGTTCTTTCTTCTATTGTGTTTAAATGGGAAAAACGGTTGATCTCAAGCATGGTATGACTTGCCATGGCAACTCTTGCAGATGGAATTTCAATCTCAGCTGGTAAAATAACATCTTCTCCGTAGACTAGGGAATAGAGAAATTCTCCTGTTGAACTACGCTTGGATATGCAGTATGCCCATAATGCTAGTGGTAGCTGCTCATGCCACCCCATGTGGTGGTCGTACACAGTCATACTGAGAATCCTTAAAAGATTTTATTTGTAGCCTCTACTTGACCACTCCCTTGAGGGTAGTACGGGGTAGACGTGTGTAGTCGGGTACTTTACTGGTCGAGTAAGTCGTAGACGTCTTTGTTAAATAATGATTTGGCGTTATCGGCCCTGATTATCATGGGAGCTCCAAACCTGCATATTATGTGCTCCTTGATAAACACATCGATAGTCTCTTCAGCGTAATCCTTCAGAGGGATTGCCTTTATCCATTTCGAACTGTACTCAGTCGTCGTAATAATATACTTATGCCGCTTCGAAGAGTTTGGATTTATTGGTCCGATTAAGTCCAGACCTCAGTTGTGAAACGGCCAAGGTGTGGCGATGTTGTGTAAATGAGTGTGACGTGCGTGGATCAATGGACCGTGTGCTTGAAAAATTATGCATTTTTTTTTCATGCATCATTGTGTCGTTCTCCATGGTTGTCCAGTAGAGCCAACCCTCGTAGATTTGTAAGAATAACTTACGCATTCCTTGATGTTCCGCGTCGTAGGACTTGGTCATTACCTTTACTGCTTCTTCTTTAGATAAACATCTCATGACCACGTTGCCATAGCTTCTCATGTAACGGATCCCTTCGTTCATGAAAAATTTATCCAATTTTTTCTGTATTTTGAGTGCCGCTTGCCTGCATTGGAGGAGTTTACCATGGTGGATGTCCAATATACGACTGCTTCCAATCGTCCTTTTCTACCATGTACGCTTCTACGAGATGAGATGGCGCTTGACAATCCCTTCAACTGTCTTGAATAGCTGCTGCTTGAGCCGCCATGCTTGGCCAATATACTGCTAGTCTTTGCAGATGTCGGTACAAGCGGATGCTTCCCGTCTGTCCACACGACTCCTCGTGTATCCTCTGTATTATTTATTTTTCCTCTTTTGTGGTACGTCGTCATGGGTAACCATATCATCATCTCCCGGAAAGGCCGCCAAGAGATCCGCGATTGCTTGTCCGTGGACCTCGAGGCTTCTGATACCTTATTTCCAATTCAGACAGTTGGAGGAGCCACCTTGTTTTCCTCCCTGTTAGGATTAGCTTCGTTGCCAAGTATGCAATGCGATTAGCTGCCGCAACGACAATGATTTCGTATACTAACATGTACGACCTTAGTTTTTGAGCCGCGTATATCAGAGCTAAGCATGCTTGTTCGACCTTTGGGTGACGTAACTCAGCGTCTTTCAGGTTCCGGTGACATAATAGATGAGTGACAGGTTATCGTTCCTTTTTGTCTTGTGCTAGGAATGTGCCTACTGCTAAGTTGGTGAAGGCGATATAAAGGTAAAGGAGTTTTCCTTTCACTGGGGGTCGAAGTATCTACTGGCAGATCAAACATTGCAGGTGTTTGCAAAAGGCGTCGCGTTGAGCCTCACCCTATTCGAAACTGAGACTCTTCCTTAACATCGGAACAAACGCAGTCAGGAGATGGGCGAGCCCCGGGATGAAGCGTCTTACATAAGATATCCTACCGATGAAGATCGGTAGCACTTTTATGTCTTTAGGATGCGTCATGGTGGTTATGGATTTCACCTTGTCATGGTCGACCAATATCCCTTCATCTTTCACCATGAAGCTTAGGAATTTTCCTAAAATCACACTAAATACACATTTAAGCGGGTTCATCTTCAACTTGAATTTGCGGTACCGCTCAAACGCATGTCTCAAGGGCGTGGTATGATCTTACCTTGCTTTTCATTTTACTACAATTTCATCTACGTATACTTCAAAGATTTGATGTAAGAGATCATGGAAAATCAGTATTATCGCTCTTTGGTAAGTGGCTCCCGCGTTTTTCAATCCAAAAGGCATAACGACATAGTAGAAGTTGCCATATGGTGTTTGGAACTCCGTCTTAAATACGTTTTCCACCGGCATCCTGATTTGGTTGTACCCGCTAAAACCATCTATGAACCATAACATCCTGTAGCCACCTGTAGCGTCCACCAAGTCATCTATGCGCGGTAGTGGAAAATCATCTTTTGGGGATGCTCGATTGAGGTCTCGGTAATCCGCACAACATCTAATCTTTCCATTTTTTTTCAAAACTTGTACTACGTTAGCCAACCATGTGGGGTGTTATATAGGTTTTATAAACTTTGCTTCCAACAACAGCTTCACTTCCTCCTTGATTGCTAGGGCCGTCTCTTGTGGAAATTCGTGGCTTGTTTGTTTGACTGGTTGGAACTCGGGTTCCTAGGTTGTGAGCCACCAAATTACTGTCTAGGCTCGACATTTTATCATACTTGAACGCAAACACATCTTTGTACTCAGCTAGTAACTCAACCATTGCTTTCTTCTCTAGTTAGCTCAGATTCTTACTAATCTTTATGAGATGATGGTCTGCTTCCGTCCCTATGTTTACTTCCTCCGTCCCATCTGCAGTTAAACTTTCTATCACACACCCTTCTATTGTTTCCTTTATATCGTCTTCGACTTGGTTTATCAATGACTCAGCTTATCCTGCTATTACAGAGGGTGACTCCACCATTTTTGCATCGACAGTGGTCAGGGCGCACTCATGATCCAATTCAGGAGCCCCCTCGGTTGATTATTATAACCGATATACATGTCCCCTTTCCGTCTTTGAGAATAGTCGGAACTCGGAATTCTCTTGTAACTTTTGTTTCTTTGAAGGATAACTGACTATCATCTGAGACGGGCTGAATACTGATTTCAAGGCTTTTTCCTTGGAAGCCGATTCGTCTTCCCATTTTGGGAGTGGGATAAAAGATATCGCTGGTGCTTCTTCTGACTCTTTTAGTGTATCGTAGAACGCATCATCTGCCATATATGCTTCTTCCGGTCCGAAGGGGTTGCTAGTAGCGACGATTCGATATTGTTTTCACCCTATGTTCATCTTGACACATTGATGATATGTTGAAGCGACGAATTTATGGTTGAGAAACTACCCGCGACCCAGTAATATATGTAAGGTCGTGTCGTCCTCTAATACATAGAAAGGCGTAAGTTCCCTTATCGCCACAATTCTCATTACGAGGCTGACAACGCCTATGACAGTTTGGGGGCTTCCGCCGAACCCTTTCACCGTAGTGGCATGCATTCAAATGGATGATCCTTGCACACCTAGAATCTCCAACATGTGGAGGGATATCAAGTTTAGAGATGCTCTTCCATTGATGAAGGCCCTCTTAAACTGTTGTTTATTAATAGTCGATGTAAGATAAAACGGTCAGAAGTGTTCCCATGGGTAGCAAATATCCCCTTCTGTGAAGGTGATCGCTCCTTTAGGCATTAAGTTGTATAGTTTACCGGTTGTTATTGTTGATGTAGCCTTTGCCGCTTCTCGGGTTTGGTTCTCACTGAAGCCTAGTGAATCGAAGAATTGCTGAACTAGGATCGTTTTGGAAAACTTACTGGGCACACTTTCGCTATTCTCAAGGATCGTGGTTCCTTCTTCCGATACACTTTTTCTTCTACTATTTCCCAAGGTCTCCATGACTCCTCTGCAAGGTCGTTTGATATTACCATGACTTGGTGTTAAGGGGTTCTCCTTAATCGCTTGACTTTCTATCTCAATTTCTCGTGCGTTCCTCTTTCAATTGAAGATGCTTTTTAGGGAAAAACATTCTTGCGTCGGGTGATCCACTCGCCGATGATAATGGCAATATCAAACATTGTTCTTGTCGACTTTATTGATATCCACCACTAGAGGTGGAAGGGTTATCTCATGATTTTCTACCCATTGACGGAGTAACCCGATGATATGTTCTCGGCCACAGGGAATGGGCAGAAGTCGATTCAGGTCCGTTCTTGGCCCTTTGTTTACCCGCCCCGTGTTGTAGGGATGAAATACGGGTGGTATTCTTGTACCTTATTAGTTATTGCGCGGTTGTTGAATGCTAGTGCTGATGCTGAGTTGACTGAATGTTGCCAGGTGTGATCCATGTCTCTCGGGTTCAAAATATTTGCGCAATCCCTTATTCTTGCAGCCGCTTCTTCTAACTCCACGAATGAATGATACTTGAAATTTGCTAAGTTCCATTTAAACGCGGGTATCATTCCTCGTATGAAAATTTCTAGCAGAGTCTCTTCCTCGTTATCCTCATGACACTCAAGAGAGAGGTTCCGAAATCAAGTGATAAATTTCCCGATTTCTTCCCCAACTTTTTGGTTACATCTACAGAGGTCGATCATTGTAACTTTCTTTTTTGCCAAGTAAAACTTCCTCAAAAATAGCATGCTCATTGCCGCCCGCGATTCTATGCTTCCGGGATTCATATTATCGTACCAGGTAAAAGTCGTGTCAGACAGTGATTTTGGAAATTCTCTTAGGCATAATTTTCCATCTGTTGAGTACGCGTTCATTGTTGACAGGAATCAGCTGAGTTGCTCGTGTGCATTCCATGTTCCATCGTAAGTCTTGAAATTTGGGGACGTGTACTCTTCTAGATACTAATATTCATCTACCTCGGTCGAGTATGGGTTGTTCATAGAATCATCACTATCATGTTTAAATACTCGGTAGTTTTCCTGCAGGTACTTGGCGATCGCTTCCTGCGAGATCCCGCATGATGACCCCTCTTTATCGATCATATTTTTTGCTACCTCCTTAACTGTTTCGCCCTCTTCTCCTTCTTCTTCTTCTGCTTGCCTTATAAGCTTCCGAAGTTCTTGCTAGCCCCGATTGTGTCCTTCAATTTCTGTTTGCATGTCTTTCAAGGTTTGCTTCTGTCGTAACGTGTCTTTCTTCCCCTGTTGTTTGTTTTTTTCGACTGTCGTATATGGCTTTTCCACTTGAACTGTTTGTACAGTTGGAGTGTTGACGATGACCCTGATTGTTGGTTCCTCGTCACTTCCATTTTTTTATTATTACTCCATCGTTGGTTGGCTGGTTAGCTGGGACAGTGGGGGCGGTGGTTCCTGGGTGCATCTTGCTGGACTAGAGACGAGCCTCCCACTGTGGTAGCCAAATGTTTTAGGGTAAACTAGTAAAAGGGAGACCAGTCCTAGTCACAACAAAGACTACACCTTTCCTTGTTGGGTAAGAGAGAGAAGATCTTTTATTTGTATTATCCTTTGTTCTTTTATAACCTTTCCTCTTTTTCCTTATCCTGACATATGTCCTTTTAAACCTTCTAATATTATTAAAGAGCCATCGTCTCGTTTGTACACTTAATTTCTCCTTTTATTCCCCTTATATCCACATATCTTCATGGATATTTTGCCAAGGCCTTGGTCTTAGTCCCCAAATTCCTATATAACCACGGGCCTAAGGCCTTTTAGTAGAGATACCACCCCTTATCCATAAGTGGTCATTTTCCAGGTATCAACACCCGTGTCTAAATAACACCGATAAATAGGAAAAAACAACGTTATTTAGACCCATTATAACCGTTTTCATCACGCATGTGATAATCATTTTTCTAAAATCGATTTTTACGTTTTTTTTTCTTCTAACCAACACTTCAATATAAGTTTTTAAAACCGTCATTCCGTTTTCAACCCGTTATACCCTTTTTTTAGAAAAAGAAATAAAAATATTTTTTATCCAATTTTTTATTTCTAAAATAAAAGATTAAAAATTACAATTAAAAAAATCAAAATAAAAGAATAAACAAATAAAATCAGAAGAACGTAGTAAAAACGTTATTTGGAGTTGTTACTACCATCTTAACGCATGTTATAGCCATTAGATACGAAATTCGAATCCTTATTTTTTTATTTTTTTTATTTAACCGTTATCACACCCGTTATTTTTAAAAAACGTAAAAACGACAACAATATGTTTTTTCCCTCACAACGCATTTTTTGCCTGAAACGTCTTCTCACCCGTCAAAACACGTTATAACGGTCACGGTCATATGTCGTGTGATACATGCATAATTTATATATATTTACCGTCTAATTCATATTTACTAGTACTTATAATTGTACCAATTTTATCATTTTACTGTTTTAATATATGGTTCGTATAAAATTCAAAGCTATAAACTAAACACGGTTAAAATAGGTGTTAATTGACGTTTACGACGAAATACAAATAAAGTGTTACTCACGACATTGGGATAATTGGGTCTTATGGCTTGGTTGGAATAAAAAAGAGAAATGGGAAGAGAAGTTGTTGGTGTAGTGCCAATCAGTATAAGGAAAAGGTCAGGCGTATACAGAGAAAGAAGCAGGAGGAAAACTCGGTGTTCTTTAGTTCTCTTTGTTGTTGCATGGCATAAAATGTCATAAGACTGTTGGGACTTGGGTGTATAAGGATTGAAAGGGGACAAGAGGTACAGTTATAAAAGAAAAAGAACAAGAAAAAGAAAAAGAAAAAGAACAAGAAAAAAAAAAAAAAAAAGACAAGAGTTTCTGGGCGGATTGAAAGGGGCGGCTAGTAGAACGGAAAACAAAAGGGAGGAGAATAAAAACCGGAAGAAAATGATGAAAACTGGAAGATGAAGAGGCACAGTTAGAAGTGAAGAAGAAAACGACGGTGGAGCCAGTCGGTGGCGTGTTGCCGTTTTCTGTCGTTCTTACCACAATTTAATCGGTTTAATTTTCTTTCTCTCTTAATTTGTTTTTATAGATTTTAAGAAATTCATAGCCATATCTCACTAAGTTTTGTAGCTAGGGTTTTATGTTGAAACCACTTTGAGTATTAGGCCAATTAAATTGAAATATTTAGAAAAAAGACTATTATGATTTGATTTGATTAATTCCATGATTCGGTTTATTGATTTATTGAAAAATTAGTTGTCGCTTCACCGGTTTTGTACGATACAATAACCTATGTGCATAATTAATTGGGTCACAAATATATTTATATTATTATTTGATATTCTATGCTTGAATTAATTTTTTTGATGGAGTAAGCTTAGAATTGCAGGTACTATTTTTGAGCTAATATTTAGTTTCGTATAATTTTCTCGCTAATGCAAGTTGATGGTGAATGCTTGGTTTAATCTTTTGGTGTGTCATGTTTAGGATATCCCAGTGATATTTGCGACTCTAATACATATAATAGATGATGTTGATAAAACCGACAATAAACAAATATTCATGATTTATGTTTCTTTTCAGTAATTAATATAAATAGTGGTGGAACTATAAACTCTGGTTACCGAATCTCTCATTGTTTTTACTTTATTAGTTAAGTTTGTTTTTCTTGTTTTAATTTTATTCTGTCCAAATACATCATTATGGTTAGTTTATTAGAGATATTGATTGCAGTATTTTCCCGCTCTCTGTGGGTTCAACCCGTATTTGTCGCTTTTACATTGTAGACGTTGTGCGATTGCAGTTATTATAGCTAGTTGTTTCCAAACCACATCAATTTTTTGCGCCGCTGCCGGGAAGTGGTTGTAAAATATTGTAATTAGTATTTTTAATTTTTTAATCACAGTTTAGGTTCTATTTTATTTTTTATTTTATTTTTTACAGTATCTTTATTTTATTTTTTATAATATTTTTATTTTATTTTAGAATTTCTTTTTCCTTTTTACTTGTTTTTTGTTTTATTATTTCTTTTCAGGTACTTTTCTTAGGATGATGACTCATTCTCAGGAGACGTTGTCTAAGATGACATTTAAGGAAATTATGTATGTGCCACGGTATAAGGAAGTTCTTGCTTATAATCATCTCATATATGGAAGTTCAAATCCACGTCATTTTGATATGGTAGTTATTCAGATGAGTATCAACCCCAATACCATAAGGTTTATTTTTTACATATGGTAAGTCAAGATTCACATAAAACTATTTATGAGAAGTATTATAAACAGAGACCGCCTAGTTTGTATCAAAGATTGAGAGTTCTGAATACCAGAGATTAGTTGCTGATAATGATCAGTTTTCTAGTGACTCTATGTTCCAGACAGAACATATAGATGACCTAGTGGATGATTTGCATAATTCCTTAGATTAATCTATCTCACAAAATCATTCACCCTACTTAGATGTTATTTCTAAACCCCTAGACTTCTAAAAATTACCTAATTTAGGGTTAGAATTGTGTGCTTCAAAAGTTTTGTTGGATTACTTTGCATCCAAGTACCCAGAGGACTTGCCTGTTCCTGACACTGTGCATGAACCAATTGATACTTCCACAATCCCAATATTATCTCCATATTATATTATTTATGCACTCTCAGGTATAGTAAAAACTTGGTTTGGGGTGATCCTCTATTTTTGATAGTTGCGGTATCTCAACATTGTCATAACATAAGTATGAAGCTGTCATTTATAAATATTGTATTTTGGGTTGATCCCCAAATTTTAAGGTTGTTAGTGTATGAGGATCTTTTCTTTACATATTCAGTAGATAGATTTTTATTTTCTTATTTTTTTTTCTTTTTTAGGATTTTTTTTTATTTTTTATTTTTTGTGTTCTTCGTTATTACTGTAGTTTGATGTGTGTTACTGGGAATACTGCTTTTCTTACGTCAATCAGGTGAAATCTTCCAATCC
Organism: Papaver californicum; assembly: GCA_023531435.1. Lineage (NCBI taxonomy): Eukaryota > Viridiplantae > Streptophyta > Magnoliopsida > Ranunculales > Papaveraceae > Papaver > Papaver californicum. The sequence continues at coordinate 112,601 of JAJJMC010025396.1, read as the reverse complement.
CTTCTCATTGATTTATATTTTTTTATCATATTTATATTTATTCATACCATTCTAGGTTGCACAATTTGAAACATTAAAGACAATGTTAGGTTTAGGTTTGGGGGTAGAGTTTCCGAAAATTGATGTCAATCTCCAAATTTTAGAAACTTGTGAACAATTCAGGACGGTACTAACCATTCTAAGTAGATGGAAACATAGATCTTGTCTATAAGAATTGGTGTGCCCAGCTAAAGGGTCTATTCATAAAAGGACAGAGCTTAGGTGTTAGGAATAACATGATAGTCGTCGCCACGTCACATTCTGTTTTTATTTTTGCAACTTTATGTGTTTCTCTAAGTGATTTGGTGGGTCACTAGTATTGCTTTTTTGTCACCACTAGGATGAACTAGAATGATTGAGATCAAACCCCATTATTTTAATTGACTTGACCAAAAAAATGACACTTGGATAGCAATATGTGTTTGTTCTTCCTTTTTTCGTCGCCTAAGAAAGCGTGGAACGCAGGATCCATGGGAACTATCATGTAATCTGCTGACAAGGAGCATGCACTTAGATTTAGAAGATCTAATCATGTTGTCGAGAAAAAAATAATAAAAATAATAAATTATTGTATATATTCAATAAATCGACCTTTGGGGCCCTTGTATATACTAGCTAAGTTGATACTAGAATTAGGATTCAAACCAGCGGGTGCGTATCTCAATCCATTAGGATTCATCCTGGCAGTGACATTCATACAGATATTCTGGGAAACACCGTTCACCTTAGTCAACATATGCACCATTCATCACTTCCGTATGCACCATTCATCACTTCCATATCCATCTTCTTAATCTATTCATGTGATTGTGGTTTGTTAGATTCCGAATATCGTGATCCACTGTACAACTATCTAAGTAGAGCTTTGTTTACTTATATATGAATTTTAGTAAGCTTGAGTACAATTTTGTATACATCAATTGGGTTCGTACAGGGTAATGTTTCTTATAGACGAAGAATTTAGTAGGCCAACTAAATAGCGTGTTTAGTGTCTATCCTCAATCGTTCACATGTAGCTAAAATTTGGAGTAAAGGTTTTGTGGATATACCTCTTATAAACCCTCACGAGACAAAACTTGTCCATTAGGACACCTAGGGATTTAAAGGCTTGTTGCACACGTTAAGTGCAATCGCGATGCCTGCGAAAGTGAGTTAGAATTTTATTTTATTTATAGATTAGTTTTACTCGAGGATTAGCAAAATATAGATTTGAGGGTATTTGATACGAGCATAATTTATACATATTTACCGCATAATTTATATTTTTTGGTACTTATAATTGTACCAATTTTACTATTTTATTATTTTAATAGGTGGTTCGTATAAAATTCAAAACTATAAGCTAAACACGGTTAAAATAAGTATTAATTGGCGTTTGCAATGAAATGCAACTAAAGTGTTGCTCACGGCATTGACACAGTTGGGTCTTGCGGCTTGGTTTGAATGAAAAAGTGTAATGGGAAGAGCATTCGTTGGTGTAGTACCAATCAGTATAAGGGAATGACCGTAACGGTCAGGCTTATACAGAGAAAGAAGCAGGAGGAAAAAGTAAAGAGAGGCTCGGTGTTCTTTGGTTGTGTTTGGTTGTTGACGTGGCATAAAATGTCAGAAGGCTATTGGGACTTGGGCGTATAAGTAGGTGTAAGACGTGGTAGACGAGAAAACTGAATATAAAAGAAAAAGGGAGACAAGAGTTTCTGGATGGATTGAAAGGGGCGTCTGTATAGAAGGTGGAACGGAAAACAAGAGGGAGAAGAATAAAAACAGGAAGAAAAGGATGAAAATTGGAAGGTGAAGAGGCACAATTAGAAGTGAAGAAGAAAACGGTGCGGGAGCGTGTCGCCATTTTCCATCGTTCTTATCACAGTTTCCTCGGTTTAATTTTCTTTCTCTCTTATAGCCCGTGTTTATGTCAAAATTCTCATTAGCATCAACAACCAATGATTTGATGAAAAAACAGTAAATAGAAAGATTTTAACTTACAATTTGATACATAGAATCCTCTTTTAAATCAATTAATGAGAAATTTTTTAATAATCCATTTATGTACAGATCATAAATCTGATCAAATTACAGTCACAAATCCATAATCTTTTTGAATATAGAAATTGAATCCTGATAGTGGAACTTATAAATCCTATCTTATACAATGTATACATACCTAATGATCTTTTTCCTTTTTTCTCTGATTACTCTTCCTTCACCTTTTCTTCACTTCAATTTTCCGACCCCTTCTCTGTTGAATGCTCTCTTCTATTTATAGATTATCTAATGGGTCCCTCTTGTCCCGATACCCTCTTTCGTTCTCCTTATTATCTTTGGATCGGGATGATTGTACGATTGACAGGTCATGCTTTTTGCTTTTTGGTCCGTTACCTTGCATGATTAACACGTACTCTTCGTTCCTTGAGAATTAGCTTTGTCCCGATCATATGTGTCAAGCGTGTGATAAAAGTAATTATTGTCTAACTTTCCCGCTCCACGTTCATTATTACTCTTACTTTCCCGTTCCACATTCATCATTACTCCTACTTTCCCGTTCAATAAGCATTTAATGCTATCTGTTTCGATCAGTGTGATATTACTTTCCCGATCTTATGTGTCAAACATGCAGGGATTTACTCAGTCTTTCACATCTGTCACTTTTCGATCCTTTAATACGGCTTTGATTGTGTGCTTCTCATTCTTCTTAGTACCACTGTCTCCTTCGTTAATCGTCTTACACGTGTCGTCCTCCTTTTATTTCCCAACAACTTGCCCCCTTCTTCTTCTTTTTTCAAAAACTTTTACGGTCGATCCAAGGTTTTGAAAAAAGTAGAAGAACAATTATTACCTTCCGTTTTACCATTACTTCTTTTCACACGTTATGCGAACTTTTCGCAAGCAGTAACTTCTATTATCACGTTTGTGTCAGTTACCTTTTTTCGAGGAAATCAAATCTTTGCCTTCATTAATGCCTTTTCAAATTGTGACGGTTTCTATTCTTCGCTTTAAATACGATGCAGTCTTTTCCACTTCTGTTTTTACCTCTTAAAGTTGCTGCTCTTTATCTTCCTTGAAACTTTCAAATACTTTCGTTCTCCCAACTGTTCAGGAGCTTTTAGCATCAATCACATTTATTTTACCTTTGATCAAATAATTGCTTATATTTTTTCTCCAGGTATGTTGAGGATTTTTTACCTCCAGTATCTTACTTTACTATTTAACCATGATTAGCTTTTAACAGATATGATTGAACTGATAATTATTTTTTGATTTCTATGATTGTTTCTTTACGATCTATGATGATTCCTTCACACATTGATCCTTTGAGATTTTCTTTTCAGATAAAACGTTATGTCTTCCAAAAAATCCCAATGCTGCTGGTGATCACCAAGAAACTGGAAGATATTCAAGAGTTCCTTCTTCTAGATATGCTGTGTCTCGGTCTGTTCGTAATCCAGCTCCTGAGGCTTCTACAGCCGCTAATCCTGCCCCCGGAAATAAGCGGGCTCATGCCACTTATAGTTACCGGTCGATGAACATTGAGGTTTTTAAGAGAAGACATGATCTTGATGGATTTAAAGTCTATGACAAAAATACTGACATACTAACTTTAGGAGCGATGCAAAGCTTTAACTATTCTCCCAATAGTTTACTAATTTCTGCTGGAGCTTTAGAGGCCGGACTTCGTCTCCCATTATATGAAGAAGAAAATCCTTTTCAATATGAAGTTCTTGCAACTCGTGATGATTCTCCTCATGGACTTGCTCGATCCATTACTTAATACAATGGAAATTGGTGGCGTATCCTTGATGAGTGTAGCCTCCGAAGTGAAGGGCGGACTAATCTTACTTGCTACGTTCCAGATTTTATAGAACGTAGCAGTTATACCGCTGAAAATTTTTATACTACATATGGAGATTGCATTATTAACAGGAATTACGTGAAGTGGAGCGTTAGCCCTGTTCGCAAGTGTCTTTCGGGATTTCCCTTATTACATGAGGTCGACGATCCCAAAATAAAATTTATTCCCCATACCAAACTTGATTTTCCCACAAAAGAAAGAATTCGTCAGGATCATGACTATAAGTGGTATCGCACTCCAATTGTAATTGAAGGTCCTTGGATTTTCGGTAACATCTCCAAAGATGAAATTCAAGAACTTCATAGACGTTTACCAAGCTATTGTCCTTGGCGGTTAAATTTTGATGACTTCAAGTTTGATTATAAGTTTCGTATTATTCTTTATTTCAATATTGTCCCGAACTACCATTGAATTTTTTCTTACGGGACAGATGTTTGTGTTTCAGGTTGAACCCGATTCTGAACTTCACACCGATGTTCCTCCTCCTCGCCCAAGTCTTGGTATTCAGATCGTTGAAGGTAGGCAAAGAGTTGAGGAAGAAGTTATTGAAGGTAAGGAAAAACGAAAATTGGTTTTCCCTGAAAAGAAGAAGAAGAAACTGAAAAGACCATTGTACCCTTCTGAAGTAGAGGAAGGGGAAATTAGAGATTGCTTTGTTGAGGGGAACAGCAGTTCCGCTCTTATCACTGTTGCGGGACAGGACGTTGAAGGTTCGGTCCGAGCAGAAGTTTCGGGACAGCACGTTATCATCAATGATGTTCCTGTTAGCGTGGGGGAGCCAATTCTTTCTTTGGAGCAGCCTTCAATAGCTCAATCCATTTCTGAAACTGTTCCTACCACCGCTACTCCCACCGGCCTCTATGATTCCTTTTCTCCCCTTCCTTTTAACTTTGACATAGAGCCAATTGCTTCAAGTAGTGGTACAATAACAGTTTTTACTGGATTACCTCAAGAAGAAGCAGATGATATTGCTATTGAAGAAGAAAATATGGAGGAAGTGAACGAAGTTGTTACCGTTGAAGAAAATACTGAAAAAGAAAATGTTGTTGTTGATGTTGTTGTGGAAGAAAAGAGAAATGAAGTTTCTGAAGAAGCGAATGTTGAAATCATAGCTCCTAGTACTTCAGCTGCAGATGTCCCTAATGTTCCGAGCCTCCTTGTGGATGAAAATGCTCCTGGAGTTATTCATAAATCAAATGCACCCATCGGGACATTAGTTCAATCTGCCGCTCATGCTGATAGTGCCGATGTTGACATGCCGGATGCTGAACCTTCTACTCAATGGTTATTCTCTGAAGTGGATGAAGGAATCACCCTTGCTGGTGAAGAAGACGAAGCCTTTCAGTGGTTTGTTTCTAAAGGATTTATGAATACTTCCGCATATCACGATCCATTGAAATCTGATAGTTCTTCAATGGCTAGGCTGCGGACTTCATTCGGTGTTGTTCCACTGGGGGATACTCGGGACGCTTGGTTCGAAAGAGAGTGTTTCGATCAATCGTACCCACTTAGTCTTCCTTCTTCTTTAAATGAAGTTCTGACTGTTGCAGATGGTCCATCATATTCTTTTCCGCAGCAAGCTCTTGCTCAGCTTAAATATGGTACCGATTGCACATTTGCAGCGTACAAGTTTTATAAGGCTCGGGCCACAATGATGGAGCTGATGCTCAAGAATGAAGCAACGAAGGCGAAGCGCGGAAATGAAAATTTACAGCAAGAAATTGAAAATATCAAGCAGCAAAACAACCATCTTCAACAACAATTTCAACAACAACAAGAACAACAACAACAACAACTTCAAAATTTTGAGGATCAAAATCAAAAGCTTCAAGATCAGAATCAAGGTTCGTTCTTCACCTCTTAGTTCGTACTTATTTGGGTTCGTACCTCTATAGGTTAGATTGTAGGGTACCCCACAATTTTTTTTTTTGAAGTTTTGAAATTCATTTATGGGATCACTGGGAGACTTGGAATCCCTGTTTAGGTTCCAGCGTAGGATGACTCAGTTGGACAATCATGCAAGAGAAGTAAATATGGATATGGAACTGGTTAAAGGGAAATTAACACAGTTGTCCGATAGTATTGAGTTGAATACTTGGAGATGCAATAGAGCTGAATCCAAATATCAGGAAGCTCTGAAAACTTTAACCCTTAAAGAAGCAGAGTTTAAGTCTGTAGCTAGAGGTATATGCTTGAGTTACATGCTTGTTTTATTGAAGGTATTATATGGTTTATCTGATATTCATTCTGGTTTTCAGTGCTAGAAAAGAAGGTCAACGAAGCCAATGGACGAGCAACAGTAGCAGGAGCTGAACTTAATATTACAAATAACACAATAACAAATATTACTGAAAGTTGAAGACTTCAGATAAGAACGTAGCTCTGAGTGTAATAAAGCTTCGGGATTTGCAATCTCATTTGAATGCTGAAACTTCGAAACGCGAAGCTTGTGAACAGGAAATTATAAAAGTACAATCAAGATCTGATGAGCTATTAAAGGAATTAAATGTTGAAAAAGAACAAGTAGAAAAAGATCAGCAAAAAATTAAAGATCTTCAATCAGAAATTAATTACATGCATGCTTATATCATCTGGGTGAGACAAGATGCCAAGGCAAAAATTACAATGTCATTTAATTCTGCCTTGGATCGTGCTCAAGCCGATCCTTCTGTTTTGAATTGGTCGCGCTACCGTCCTGATGGTTCCTCCTCAACCGTCCCGACGGTCCAACTCCGAAGCCTAGTTGTACTTGTTCTTTGCTCTAATGCTCATAGCTTCATCTTTTGATGTTCTTTTCTTGTATCCCGATCCTTTGTTATTTTGAAGTTTAACTTACTGTAGTTGAAAACATCATTTTGTGATTTTCCACTTTTGTGCTTGAATATGCTCTGAATATTGTCCCTGCATAAGAGATGATATTTATGTAATCTTTAGGTTAATCATATTGTTTCATGAGTACAATGGATCGAAGTATATATACCTCAAAACATGTAATTCGAGATCCCACACATACGAAACAAACCCGGGCCAGGGTTAAGATACAGGGTTGGTCCCGAACGTACTCTGAAAATGATAACCATAAATTAGGTATTCCTTCTTTATTAGAATTTCTGAATTATTAAAATTCTATAAGGACATTTACCTATTTGTTGATATTACGATTGTATCGTTATTCGTAAGCGCTTTCCAGAATATGATGTTCCTGGAGTAATTGAATCTTGATTATGTCGCCAATCGTAGCGTTTTCCAGAATAAGGTGTTCCTGGATTTGAATTTTGATTATGTCGTCAATCGTAGCGTTTTCCAGAATAAGGTGTTCCTGGATTTGAATTTTGATTATGTCGCCAATAGTAGCGTTTTCCAGAATGAGATGTTCCTGGAATTGATTCTTATTTTAAGTATAAACTCAAAAAGAATTTTATTATTAGATAAAGTATTGAATAAAGACTTTAATACCTGCGTTGGCCACCATAGATATGCTATTAATTATGGATAATAAAGCTTTAAGTATTGTGCATTCCATGGATGTTGTAAGATGTCTCCTTGCATATTTCGGAGATAGTATGATCCCTATCCCGCTGATGCTTGTATTACATACGGACCGTCCCAGGTTGGTGCGAACTTTCCAGCATTTTTGTCCCGATGGTATTCTGGGATTTGTCGTAAAACATATTGTCCTTGGACAAAGTTTCGTGACTTGACCCTTTTGTGATAATCCCGTGCCAACCTTCTTTGATAATTCTCCATTTTCTGGAGTGCCACTTCTCTTTTTTCTTCCAAATCATCCAACTTTTGTAACATTAAATCTGTATTTAGATTTTTCTCCCATGCTTCTGTTCTAGTTGTTGGTAGAATGATTTCTGTTGGTATAACTGCTTCTGTCCCATATGTAAGAAGGAATGGTGACTTTCCAGTGGATTCTTTCCTTGTGGTGCGATACGCCCATAATGTATTATGCAACTGTTCACACCAACGTTTGTAATATCCATCCAATGTCTTCTTCAGATTTATTGCAATTGTTTTATTTGTGGATTCAGCTTGTCCATTACTTTGGGGATAAAATGGTGTGGATTTGTGTTTCTAAATGTTATATGCTTCAAATAGCAAATCAATGTTCTTTCCTTGAAATTGATGTCCATTATCAGAAACTAAGGCTGCTGGAATCCCAAATCTACAGATGATATTTTCAAATAAAAATGTGAACACATCGGAATCTCTGCTCCGAGATAATGCTTTAGCTTCTACCTACTTGGTGAAATAATTGGTAGCCACTATTAAATATTTTCTCTTTTTGGTCCCTTCAACTAACGGACCAACAATATCTACCCCCCATTTCGCGAATGGCCATGGATTGAGTACATAATTAAGCTCTGTGGCAGGTGATTTGATTTTCTTTGCGAATCGTTGGCATTCTTCACACCTTCGTACCATGTTTTCTGAGTCCTTAAGCATGGATATCCAATAATAGCCTTGGGTTTTAGCTTTTAATGTGAGTGAACGCCTTCCACTGTGGTTTCCCGCATCTCCATAATGTATTTCTTTGAGTATCCGTATTCCTTCCTTTTGTGATAGGCATCGGGATAATGGCCCGAGGAATGATTTACGATACAAAATTCCATCCCGAAGATGGTAATTATCTGATTTAAGTTGAATTTTTCTTGCTTCTTTAGAATTGGAAGGCGATATGTTATCTTATAGATATTGATGAATCGGAATCCTCCAATCTGGTTCACTTGGTTCATCATCTACTTGTTGAGGCATAGATGGGGCATTTTGTATTGCGGGATCATTAATTTCTTCTGTCACATCTCCTTCTATGTTATGAAGTGCTTTTATCTAGATAGATGGTTCATATATTCTTCCGACTTTTATTGACGTGATATTAGGATCGTTTACCATGGAGGAAATGAATGCCAGTGCATCGGCATGTCGGTTTTTTGTCTCGGGATAGATGCCGAAAAATAATGTTTGGGATTTGATTTGCTAAGATTTGAACAAGGTTTTTATATTGTACTAAATCTTCATCAAGTGTTTGATATTTTAATTCGACCTGTCGAATTACCAACTGTGAATCACTTGTGAGTCGAACATTGCTGATTCCTAGTTCGATGATGAGTTTAGAGCATGAACCACAGCTTCATATTCTACTATGTTGTTTGTATGTTCTTCAAACTCAAGACGAAATGAATGTGTCATTCGCCCTCCAATTGGTGCGGTAATCACAACGCCAATTCCTGCTCCTTCTTTGTTTCGGGACCCATCAACAAAGACTTCCCACATTTGAGAGTTTGTTGACTTCAGAATATCTTGTGGGTCCTCTTCCTCCCATCCTGGTAATCCTTTAATCATAGATAAAAAATAAATTATTAATGTGATAAAAATTTTAATGAAAAAGTTTTAAATAAGTTAACTTCTTTTTTTCCACCTATCGGACCTTGAATTTCATATTCTTCAATCGGGAAATCTGCAAGGAAGTCAGCTAAATCTTGAGATTTTTGTGCGGTTTGCAACTCATAAATGATGTTGAACTGTTCTAGCTGGGCGTTCCATTTGGCGATCCTTCCTACTTTTCATGTATTCTTTAATACTGATTGTAACGGTGCCTTGCTCAGGACACGAACATAATGTGTGAGAAAATAAGTACGTAACTTTTGAGTGGCAAATACCAATGATAAAATGAATTATTCGATTTTAGTGTAATTTCTTTCTGCCGAATTAAGGGTTTTGATGATATAATATATCGGTTTTTCTATTTTCTCATTAGTACGTACCATTACTGCGCTGATTGCATCTTCCGTTGCCGCTGTATACAAAGTTAATATTTCTTCAGGTTCCGGTTTCTGTAATGATGGCAATGTAGCTAGATGTTTTTTTGTGTTTTGGAAAGCTTGTTCACATCGATCATTCCAGTCAAATTTATTTTTCTTCTTGAGTATATCAAAGAAGGGTTTGCACCATTCTGATGATCTGGCAATAAATCTGCTTAAAGCAGCCAAACATCCATTTAATTTTTGTACACTTTTAATGTTGTTGGGTGATGGCATATCTGTTATTGCTTGAATCTTTGCTGGATCAACTTCAATTCCATTTTTTGTAACCAAGTAACCCAAAAAACGTCCTGAAGTAACACCAAAAGTACACTTCTCCGGATTAACTTTCATCTTGTATTTTCGTAATGCACCAAAAATTTCAGTGAGGTCTTGTAGATGGTTGATAGATAATTTGCTTTTTACCAACATATCATCCACATAAACTTCTAGTATTTGTCCGATCCAAGGTTTGAATATTGCATCAACCAATCGTTGATATGTTGCTCCCGCGTTTCGTAATCCAAACGGCATCCTGGTATAGCAATACAACCCCCGGGAAGTGAAGAACGCTGTGTGTTCTTGATCATCTTCTGCAAGTGCAATCTGGTTGTATCCCGACTGACCATCCATAAAAGATAATGCCTCATGGCCTTCTACAGCATCTACCAACTGATCAATGTTGGGAAGTGGATAACTATCTTTTGGACATGCTTTATTTAAGTTGGTGAAGTCTATACAGATTCTTACTCCACCGTTCTTTTTTGGAACGATCACCATATTAGAAATTCACGTTGGGTATCGCACTTCACGAATGAATCCTGCATTTAAAAGCTTTGCTAATTCTTTTTCGAATGGATCGTGATACTCCGGTGTAACCTTTCGTATCCGTTGTCGAAATGGTATAGCATCGGAACGTATTTGTAATTCATGTTGTACAATACTTGGATCTATCCCGGGCATATCCTCCATCTTCCATGCAAATATATCTACAAAATCACGAAGTAGCTCCATGTCTTCTTTCATCAATGTTCCAATTCGCACTTGTTTAGGCCATTCTGAAGTTCCAATATTTATAATTTTAGTTTCTTCTACAGAAGTGAAAATTGGTTTTGGATTCCCGATCGAAGTTGGAGTTCCCTTTAATTGCTATGAGGGTCCTTCGAACTGCTGACTTGTTGAATTTTCTTGACTCTTACTGCTTTCTCCTAACTCATTTGTTGCTTTTTGTTCGATGTTTCTTTTCAAGTATTGATTTATCTCCTCTTCCTTTGCTTCGATCTTACGGTTTTTCTTCCTTTCACGATGTTGTTGTTCCCGCTCTTCATGCATTCTTACCTCCGCCATTATACAAAAATTCGCATCATCTTGATCTCCCTTGATCTTCATTTATCCTTGCGGTGTTGGAAACCGCAAATATTGATGATAAATGGAAATTACACCTTTCAGCTAGTGTACCCAATGTCTCCCGATTATTGCATTGTACGGAGATGGAGCATCTACTACACTGAATCTTGTTGAGATGTTAATTGGTCCAACAGATACTTGCAAATCAATATCTCCTTCAGGTCTTGAAGCCATTCCATTGAACCCATAAATAACATATTGGGACGGGATTAATTGATCTTTTGTGAGTCCCATTTTGCAAAATGTGTCATGAAACAACACGTTTAAGGAACTGCCCCCATCCAAAAGAATTTTTCTAACGTTCCATCCTGACATTAGCAATTTAAGGACCAAAGGATCATTGTGCATCTCAATTTCTTGATTTACTTCCCGTGCTGAGAAAGTTAAAGGGGATGCCATCCAGTCTTCCCAAGCTTCCGTTATCCTTCCTGATACTTTAAAAATTTCATGATCTCGAATCCTTTTGCACAACTTTTTAGTAATTGCAGCGTTCATATCTGTATCTCTTTTTTCTGAAAATGATATCATATTAATGGTGTGTTCGTTATATGGGATATGCACTGCTTTGCCTTTGTCGGATCTTGCTATTGGTTCGGGCCTTTGAATATATTCTTTCAACTCTCCTGCATCTATCATTCTTTGTACCAACATAATAAAATTCCTGCAATTATCTGTTGTGTGCCCTTTATAACAGTGGTACTCACAATAATCTTTCGAACGTTGTGTGAACTCAGGTTGATTGCCTTTTGATGGTGGTCATTGAAAATCTGGTTTATTTTTTATGATTTCGAATAATTCAGAATATGAGATATTGAGTTTTGTGAACACTCTTTCTTGAAATCGCTGAACAAATTTTTTATTATCCCCTTGCCGTGGGCGCTTTGATTCCCTTGGTTCAGATTTATGAGGGAATTTCTTTTTTTTATTCTGGTGATACTTTGATTGAATTTGTCCTTTTCATGTTTCTTTGATTTCGTGAATTACTTTTTGGACCTTGTTCTTGCACATCTTGCAGTCTTGCACATGTTTCTATTATTTCCCTGAGCTGTCCCTCGGTCTTGGGATTATTACGATGAATTTCAATAAAAATTTGACATCTCCGGTCAGCGATTCCCCACTTGTAATGATTAATCGCTGTACTTGAGTCGACATCTCCAATTGCTTGACAAACTGTATGCCATCGGGCTGTATATGACCGGATCGTTTCTTCTGGCCACGATGTAAGGGAATATAATCTGTCTACTCCCGAATCAACGGGCTTGTTGTACATGTAAGCTTCGAGAAATTTCCTCACTCATTGTGAATAACATTCAATGGAACTCTCTGGCAATCTATCATACCATAACAATGCTGAACCTTTCAAACTTGAAGGGAAGCATCGGCACATTATTGCTTCGTGTCCGTCCCATCGTGACATCACTCGATTATGATATTTTAAATATGAAGTCGGGTCCTTCGTACCATCATAACATTCAAATACAGGGATACTGTATTCTCTTGGCAGTGGAACACATGTCAACTGCTGAGCCAGCTGTCACAGGGGTGCACCAAATGGCTCAACACATGGCTAATTCACCCTTGTGCACCACCTTGGCTAGCCCTTTTGGCTAAGTGGCTAGCCTCATTCTAGAATCTTCTACCATTTGTCATTTTCTTAGAACATTCTAGAATAGTGTAGATATTTGTGGATAAGATTGGAATAATCTAGAAGTAGATCCTAGCCATACATTTGTATAGATCTTAGATAAGTTTCTAGAACATTCCTGGCTCCCAAATAGTATAAATAGGGATGCCATTCTCATTTGTAATCATCCAACAATCCAATTATTCAAGTAAGAGAGTAATACAAACTTAATTCTCTCATTCAATCATTCTCTCTTGTTCTTGAGTGTTCTTGAGCATTCTTGAGTTTCTTGTGAGTTTTGATCTTGAGTAGTTACACAAAGTTGGTTAAACTTTGTTTGGGAGGCTGACTTGCCTAGTAACGGAATTCTAGTCAAGTGCCGCACGGAGTAAAGTCGAGGCGAAGGACCGACCCCGTGATAACTGGTATCAGAGCTGCGTTCATACTACTCTCGGTAAGATCTCTCACCATGTCTTCAAATGATGCAAATGTTGTTATCACTAACAATAATGAAAAGGTTGAGAAGACAAAGAAACAACAACGGGATAAGTCAGTGGGCCCCCGTTTAGAATCTCGTGTTGGATCGCTGGAAGCAAAAGTAGAAAAGTTGAACCTGGATTTAGGGGAATCCATGGAGCAACAATACGATTTGGAAAAATCGATGGAGGTCTCTTTTGAGACATATCGGAACGAGATGGGCGAGGTAAATGCTCATGTGAGGATGCTGCAAGCTCAAATCGATAAGCTAAAGACCCTGATCCGAGGAGGGGCGGTTCGTGGACCATCTAGGGTGAGGGTGCCAGAACCAAAGGAGTACTCCGGCGCATGCTAAGGAGTTGGAAAACTTTCTATGGAACATGGAAAGATACTTCAGGGACACGGGCCTTGATGACGAGCAGGAACGGGTCGACACGGCGACCATGTACCTGATAGAAGATGGACTATTGTGGTGGAGGAGAAAATATGCAGAAATCGAAAGAGGAGTCTGCACCATCACTACTTGGGCAGAGTTCAAAAGGGAGATCAAAGCCATGTTCTATCCGGAGAACGTTGAGCACAAAGCTCGGGACAAACTTCACAATTTGAAGTATTTAGGTACCATTTCTGAATATGCCAAACAATTTAATTCTCTCATGTTAGACATATTAACAATGGCAGACGAGGACCGCTTCTACCACTTCAATCGTGGCCTACCTCGTTGGGCTTCTATGGAACTTCAACGAAGAAGTATTACCGACTTGTCCACCGCATTAAGCACTGTCGAGAAGCTTGATGACTTTTCTAGCAAATCTGATCAACTTGCCAAGAACAAGCCATCCAAGCCATTATCACAAGGAACGGGTGGGGGAGACAGGTACTACCGCGATAAGCCACAGACTAGCCGCGAAGGGTCCAAGCCAAACAACGGGTGGAAAGGAAGGCAAGACAACCGTGTGAAGAAATGCTTCATTTTCCAAGGTGACCATCTTGCCCACAGTTGTCCCAAGAAGAACTTGCTCAACTCTTTGATTGCGGAGCATGAAGAGAGAACCGAAGACTCGCACCTAGGAGCCGTTCGGTTGAGCGCCATCAAGAGCCAGCCCAAGGAAAAACGTCCAGCACCAAATGAGAACAAAGGACTTATGTATGTGGACATAAGTCTAAATGAGCAGAAGACCAAGGCAATGGTCGATTCTGGTGCGACACATAACTTCATCTCTAAAGGAGAAGCCGAAAAATTGAAGTTGAAGGTTGAAGCTGATTCAAGCACTATCAAGGCGGTGAATTCCGAAGCCATACCTATTCACGGAGCGGCCAAGGGGGTCGAAATGAAGGTTGGCGCGTGGAAGGGAATTACCGACTTTATGGTGGTAAAGATGGACGATTTCAAAGTTATCCTCGGAATGGATTTCTTGGATCGTGCCAAAGTTGCCGTGGTGCCTTGCCTCGGCGTAGTCAGCATCAGTGACGAGAAGTCTCCATGTGTGATTCCAGCCACCCGGACCAAGGAGACTTGCTCGAGTGCACTGTCGGCTCTACAACTAAAGAGGGGTGTTCAGAAAGGAGAACCCACCTTTGTAGCAACCATCATCGAGGAAAGCGAAAAACTGGTCGAGGACGTTCCATTGGAGGTGCAAAAGGCTTTGCAGGAGTTCCAGGACGTGATGCCAGCCGAGTTGCCCAAGCAACTACCACCTAAGAGGGAGGTGGATCATCAGATCGAGCTAGAACCTGGAACAAAGCCGCCCGCCATGGCCCCATATCGCATGGCCCCACCAGAATTGAAGGAGTTGAGGAAGCAACTCAAGGAATTGTTGGATGCCGGCTACATCCAACCTTCCAAGGCCCCTTTCGGAGCCCCAGTGCTGTTTCAGAAAAAGAAGGATGGAAGTCTTCGGATGTGCATCGACTACCGAGCCTTGAACAAGGTCACCGTGAAGAACAAGTATCCAATTCCCCGAGTTGAAGACTTGTTCGACCAATTGGGTAGTGCTCGATACTTCACGAAGCTGGACTTGAGGTCGGGATACTATCAAGTTCGAATAGCAGAAGGGGACGAGCCAAAGACCACATGTGTCACAAGGTACGGAGCTTTCGAATTTTTAGTTATGCCTTTTGGTCTAACCAATGCTCCTGCCACATTTTGCACTTTGATGAACAAGGTCTTCCACCCATATCTCGATCGGTTCGTAGTCGTGTACCTTGACGACATCGTCGTATATAGCCACACTTTGGAGGAGCACCTTACACATTTGCGGGTCGTGTTCCAAGTACTGAGGGAGAACTCCTTATATGTGAAGAAGGAGAAATGCAGCTTCGCTCAACCCAAAGTGTTCTTCCTTGGACATTGGATAGGTGATGGCCAAATCTGGATGGAGGAAAAGAAGATCAAGGCTATCAAGGAGTGGGAACCGCCTACCAAAGTGGCTCAGTTGCGGTCTTTCCTAGGACTTGCCAACTACTACCGGAGATTCATCGAGGGATACTCGAAGAGAGCAGCACCGCTCACGGATTTGCTAAAGAAAGCGAGGACTTGGACATGGAGCGAAGAATGCCAAGCCGCTTTCGATGATCTTAAGACCGCGGTGATGAAGGAGCCAGTCTTAAGATTACCTGATCATGCCAAGCCTTTTGAGGTATACACTGACGCTTCTGACTTTGCTATTGGAGGAGTACTTATGCAAGAGGGACACCCACTTGCATATGAAAGTCGGAAGTTGAACGATGCGGAAGGGCGCTACACGGTGCAAGAGAAAGAGATGACCGCCGTCATACACTGTCTTCGGACATGGAGGCACTACCTTCTTGGGTCACATTTCATGGTCTTCACTGATAATGTAACTACTAGCTACTTCCAGACTCAGAAGAAGTTGTCTCCAAAGCAAGCACGGTGGCAAGACTTCCTGGCCGAGTTCGACATGAAGCTGGAATACAAGCCAGGCCGCACCAACTATGTTGCTGATGCATTGAGCCGAAAAGCGGAACTTGCTAGTCTTGCATTGGAACGTGTAGCTGACATCGCCAAATTGTCGGGCACCATTCCGGATCGTGTTCGAGAAGGCTTGGAACAGGACACTTTTGCAAATAGCCTCATTCATGCGGTGAATAAGGGGAAGACTCGTCGGTTCTGGTTGAAAGCCGGTCTTCTATTCACACATGGGAACAGGATGTTCATACCTAAGCATGGGAACCTGAGGCGTGAACTAATGCGCGAGTGTCATGACACCCGATGGGCAGGCCACCCTGGCCAGAGAAGGACTTTGGCTTTGCTGGAAGCAAGTTATTACTGGCCAAAGATGGAGGACGATGTGGATGCCTATGTTCGGACGTGTCTGGTATGCCAACAGGATAAGGTAGAACACAAGAATTCAGGAGGACTTCTAGAGCCATTACCAGTGCCAGATAGACCGTGGGAATGTTTATCGATGGATTTCATATCTGCCTTACCCAAGGTAGATGGCTTGGGATCAATCTTGGTGGTCGTGGACAGGTTCACCAAGTATTCTACCTTCATCGCTGCACCTACGGACTGCACCGCGGAACAGGCTGCTCGACTGTTCGTGAAGTACGTGGTGAAATATTGGGGCATACCGAAGATCATAGTTAGCGATCGCGATCCAAGATTTACGGGGAAATTTTGGACAGAAGTGTTCAAGTTATTTGGGTCTGAGCTCAACTTCTCCACAAGCTTCCATCCTCAAACAGATGGACAAACGGAGCGCACCAATGCCTTATTGGAGGAGTACTTGAGACACTTCGCGAACGCTAACCAAAGAAATTGGGTGGAATTATTGGACGTGGCTCAGTTTTGCTACAATTTGCAGAAGAGTGAATCATCTGGCCATAGTCCATTCGAGTTGGCTACGGGCCAACAACCTTTGATGCCACACACACTCGCTGGAGGATATAGAGGAAAGAGCCCTGCTGCTTTCCAATTCACTAAGGAGTTGCAGGAGAAGCACGACTTGGCCAAAGCCTACTTGGAGAAAGTCTCTCAGCGAATGAAGAAATGGGCGGACGAGAAAAGGAGACCCGTATCTTTCGAAGAAGATGACTTAGTCATGCTGAAGTTGAACCCACAACAGTTCAAGGCCTTTCGAAAGGTACACAAGGGACTCATTCGACGGTACGAAGGACCATTTCGCGTCGTCAAGAAAGTCGGGAAGGTGTCCTACAGATTAGAGCTACCTAGCCACATGAAGATCCATCCCGTCTTTCATGTTAGCTTCTTGAAGCCATATTATGCGGATCAAGATGACGAGTCTAGAGGAGTTACCAAGAGAGCCCCGTTCAATATGATTACCTCTCTAGACAAACAAGCTTCAAGCATAGAGTCACACAGACGTGTCTC
The DNA here is from genome assembly GCA_023531435.1 of Papaver californicum. NCBI lineage: Eukaryota > Viridiplantae > Streptophyta > Magnoliopsida > Ranunculales > Papaveraceae > Papaver > Papaver californicum. The sequence goes on along the minus strand of JAJJMC010025396.1, from coordinate 95,046 downwards.
AAGAGGAGGGCGAGTTTATAAGGAATATTTTGTCCGATGGAAGGATCAACCAGACAGTGAAGCCAGTTGGGAACATGAAGACTTACTTTGGCAGTACAAAGATCTCATCCACAAGTACAACGCGACGAGGACGTCTGCGAATTCGGGTGGGGGAGAATGTCACAGGGGTGCACCAAATGGCTCAACACATGGCTAATTCACCCTTGTGCACCACCTTGGCTAGCCCTTTTGGCTAAGTGGCTAGCCTCATTCTAGAATCTTCTACCATTTGTCCTTTTCTTAGAACATTCTAGAATAATGTAGATATTTGTGGATAAGATTGGAATAATCTAGAAGTAGATCCTAGCCATACATTTGTATAGATCTTAGATAAGTTTCTAGAACATTCCTGGCTCCCAACTAGTATAAATAGGGATGCCATTCTCATTTGTAATCATCCAACAATCCAATTATTCAAGTAAGAGAGTAATACAAACTTAATTCTCTCATTCAATCATTCTCTCTTGTTCTTGAGTGTTCTTGAGCGTTCTTGAGTTTCTTGTGAGTTTTGATCTTGAGTAGTTACACAAAGTTGGTTAAACTTTGTTTGGGAGGCTGACTTGCCTAGTAACGGAATTCTAGTCAAGTGACGCACGGAGTAAAGTCGAGGCGAAGGACCGACCCCGTGACACAGCGGTGTGCGCTTGGCTTCTTTCAACACCTCTTCTATTCTTCCCCCTTCTTTATTTTTTAATCCTTTTATCTCTTCTTTCATTTGGTTCATTGCTTCCATACATTTTTGCCATTGTGCACGTTGAATTTCTTGATTTTCCTGTTGCCTCCTAGCCCATGATGATGATCCTACTAATACCATTCTCTGATCTTGATTTTCCCTTTCATTTCTGGGTGCTTGCCTTCCGGAAATTATTTCTTGACTTCGTGACCCTGTTACAGCCTGTCTTTGCTCACGTTGAATCGCATTTTTCAAAGTTTGATTTTCTATGGTTAATAATTCAATTTGATTATGACTGGCCCTTTGTTCTCTTCTTATTTCATTCATTTCTTTCATCAGATTTTGAAGATAATTTACATCATTTCTTGAATTCTCATGATGTGACAACTGATTTTGAGATACTGTATTTGGTGTTAATTCATGAATAGGTGAATGATTTCCTACATCACTCTGTTGTTGTTCTGGCTCACTCTCTCCTTCATTTTGTCTGTAACTTTGTCTGTCGTTACTGTCTTGGTTTCCAGAGCCTACTTCTTGAGACATATTTCTTCTAGATTCTTTGTTTCTTGATTATTTCCTTTTTTCCCTTGAATTCTAATGATCTTTTAAAAGTTAGCCATATAATTTCTCAACAGATTATTTAATAAAGAAAGTGACAGAAACTAGTTTTCTGATCTTCTAAAAATATGTCTATACTTTTAGTAAAATAATTTGTATTATTTACCATGAATCTTTTAAAATGCATATAATAGGAAATCAAACATTCAAACAGATCCATTCAAACTTAAAAGTTTTTCTTTTCAATGAGATACAATTTCCATTTTTCATATCACATAAAGGTTATTATGCAGAAGAAATCACTTGCTGGCTAAAGTTAAATTAAGCCAAAATGTTGCATAAAACTACCAAATTCTTTATACTAAATTTCTTTACCTTTGAAATACATATATAACAGATAAATCCATTTTTCATGAACAGGTAGGATAAATCCTTTAACCCAGTCCCTGTTTCTAGCGCCAAATTGTTTATTCCAAAATTCCCATTAGCATCAACAACCAACGATTTTTTGATGAAAAAACAGTAAACAGAAAGATTTTAACTTACAATTTGATACATAGAATCCTTTTAAATTAATTAATGAGAAAGATTTTAATTAATCCATTTATTTACAGATCATAAATCTGATCAAATTACAGTCACAAATCCATAATCTTTTTGATAATAGAAAATGAATCTTGATAGTGGAACTTATAAATCCTATCTTATACAATGTATACATACCTAATGATCTTTTCCTTTTTTTCTCTGATTACTCTTCCTTCACCTTTTCTTCACTTTAATTTTCCGACCCCTTCTCTGTTGAATGCTCTCTTCTATTTATGGATTATCTAATGGGTCCCTCTTGTCCCGATACCCTCTTTCGTTCTCCTTATTATCTTTGGATCGGGATGATTGTACGATTGACAGGTCATGTTTTTTGCTTTTTGGTCCGTTACCTTGCATGATTAACACGTACTCTTCGTTCCTAGAGAATCAGCTTTGTCCCGATCATATGTGTCAAGCGTGTGATAAAAGTAATTATTGTCTTACTTTCCCGCTCCACGTTCATTATTACTCTTACTTTCCCGTTCCTCATTCATCATTATTCCTACTTTCCCGTTCAATAAGCATTTAATGCTATCTGTTTCGATCAGTGTGATATTACTTTCCCGATCTTATGTGTCAAACATGCAGGGAATTACTCAGTCTTTCACATCTGTCCCTTTTCGATCCTTTGATACGGCTTTGATTGTGTGATTCTCATTCTTCTTAGTACCACTGTCTCCTTCGTTAATCGTCTTACACGTGTCGTCCTCCTTTTATTTCCCAACAGCCCGTTTGGTTCAGGGTAATTGAAAGCCCAGGAATTGGTTTCTAAGGGAATCAGCCCAATTACCCCCAACCAAACAGCCCAAAAAAATTCAGAACCCAATTCCAAAGGAATCCAATTCCTTTGGATCCTTTCATTTTTATTCCACCCAAGAATGAATGAAATGTAATCCAATTCCAAGGGAAAATATGGAATTATCAACAAAATTACCATATTATCCTTTTCAAATCAAAAGGGTACGTTTCATTTTCATTTTCAGAAAGCTTCGAGAGAAAGAGAAGAAAGCTTCGAGAGAAGAGAGAACCGAGAGAAGAGATTGAGACGATGCAGCAGAGGAAGATCAAATTTCTCTTCTGATCCTCTTGAGGATTAGGTACGTATAATATTGCTTAATTTCTTGTTCATCTTAAAAAGTTGAGGATAACTTTTTGAATTTGATTCACTTTTGATTTTCGACCTAATCTGAACATTTCCGATTGAGGTGAAATGTTCGTAGGTGTTTCTGTAAATTTTTAACTTAGCTCTTGTTATCTGTAAGGGGTTTCGTATGTTTGTTATCTTTTGTTCTATGTACTAGGCAGAGTTATGGGTTCTATTTACGGGGTTAGTAACCGAGTGATTAGTTCTGGTGGATGGTAGTTATGAGCATGTATTGCTTGATTCTTCGAATGTGATATGGATCTAGCTGATACTTATTAAGTAGTGTGTTTGTTTGTTTTTTTTTCAATTTAATCAGTTCAATGCCAATTTGATTCTAAATGTGTATTGTATTTTATTTTATTTTTTTGTAGAGAGTTTCCTGTTCAGTTTCAGTTTTGCCATGATCCAAACTCACACAAGCTTGTACCATTTAGATTGAAAGTAGTCATCTCTTATATTTATCCCTTTTCAACAATAGTTTTTTTCATTGTCGTTATGCCGTCATGTTCAAGTAAATGCTTTTGTATGTAGACACTAGCATCCCAGTAATATATAAACTTTACTAACAAAAGAAAGTAGATGATAAGTCTCTACTTATTCTTGCTGCTCCTAATTAATAAATTTGATTCACTCATTCAGGATATTGCGTACAATGTTGGGGTACATTCCTGTTTATGACATAAAATAGATTCATTTTCGGGTGCTAATTCATCGTCATCAACTTCACACAAGAAAACTAATGCGACCACTACTTCCCCATCGGTATACCTGCACATGCTACTTACTTAAGCATGTTTTGTTTGATTCATTAATACTTCTACTGAATTCTAATTCTAAGTATACTGAATTTAAGCTGCAACTACTATTAGATTGAGACATGTTTTGGTACAAAATTCTTATCAAGTAATTAATCATCTAGGTGTTAAGCCAATGTTTGCTAACCATGAATTTATCTTTGAGACTTTTTTTTAATCTAATTTATTTTTTCTCATTTGAATTTTCAGTCTGTAAAAAAACAATATGGAGGAACTGGATACGTAAGTCCCAATGTGATGGTTTTAGTTAAGATTGAGCTGGAGAGACATTTCCAGGTAAATTTTTCTAAATATGATGCTATTACAATGTGGAGGAACTAGATACGTAAGTTCCAATATGATGGTTGTAGCTAATATCTGAACATCTTGTTTTATTATCACAGTACTAAGCATGGGCCTGTTAAAGACCACATGGGGCGTCCTCTATGACAGCAACCTATGATACCATACATGGTGGGGTATTTTCGACAAAGCCATAGTTTATGCTGGTGGAACACTCTCTAAGCCTGAAATTTTGGCTTTTATAACTGATGCATGTTACATGAGATAAATTTTGAATTCCTACTTTTGGGTTCTCCGTTCTCCCCAATGACGAATAGTCGAATATTCGGATTTTGCTTCACGAGCACAACAAGGTATCATGATTAATTGTGTAACTTTTTTGTTATTCCACCTGTAGTGCTTGCTAATCATTATCTTCCGATGTTTGGTACTTATTTTATTTAAGATAATG
>JAJJMC010025396.1:13527-90486 GCA_023531435.1 Papaver californicum | reverse complement strand
TGGGAGCATGTGGCGTCAAGCTTAAACTGACTAGAGCCTGGCATCAGACTCATTTTTAGTTTGAAACTCTATATGCCCCAGCTGCATTTCGTAAGTTACCCACTACAAGCAATAAAATTTGCTTCATTCTAGCTTTGCATCATACTCTTTGTGGGTTTGTTAGTAAAGTCTCTGCTGATATTTGTCTCTTCTTGCACTCATCTATTTGATTGCTTCAATGGGACTTCAAGTATTGTGGAGCTTAGGACTGGTATTTCTTGATGTCTATGCTATGAAGATAAAGAGGGACCTTCATAACCCTGTCTTAGTCAGCCTTTTTGTTGTTGGGGATTGGGTAAGTTCAGTTTCATCTGCTTCTCCACTTATTTTTCCATTCATTCAAGTATTTTGTCTTGTTTCCTCATGTTCCATACATCAAGTATCATCATAGAGTATTACTTGAGGAACCTGCTTTAGTTTGTAGCATAATGGATCGTATGAATCATGTGGCATATCACACTAAAGCAATTCAAATCGTTTGATACAATGTCATTCTCAAATCATACCAATCTTTCAAGTAGTTAATATTTATTGTGAGAGTAGATAGTAACCTATGAGGATAATAGAATTTGAAGTGTCTATTATGAGATACCTACCCATGGTCACTTCAAAGGTTATTGTTATGTTTCTTTCATTAAGTTGTTAAGTTTACGGAGTTCCAGTGTTGGAGCTGAAATATTAGAAAATGCACATCTTTAAGGCGCATCAGCTACTGGTTGGCAGGGTGCACATTTACTTAGCATGTCTTCTTGAGTATACTGACTCTCCATTTGGCATGTCTTCTTGAGTATACTGACTCTCCATTTACTTTATCTTCGTTGGATACATATTACTATTAGAGATTTAGAACCTATCGGTTATTGCATTTTGTTCTGTAATACTTGAAGGGAAGCCTATCAATTGCACACTCTACAGTGTTATGATTAAGAGCAAGCATGCACTGAGAGCAGTCACTATTATTTCTTTTTATGATTGACCATATGCAGTTCATCATTTTGATGACCTTATATAAACCATAGAATTTGTACCTCTGGCATTAAGAATATTAAAACTGAGATTGTTATCGACTAGCGATGTTAGTATGGTATTGTTGTGCTGGTTTTGTTAGTTTAACTGTGTATAGAGACCCTGTAATAGTATTATTCAAAAAGTAATTTTTGAATTGGCAGGTAACTGCTACACTGTCACGTGCAGCTGCATGTTCTTCAGCTGGGGTTGTTGTTCTGTATACGAAAGACATGGGCTTCTGCAAGTCACTACCTCGCCACCCATGCAACAGGTTCCAAATCTCCATAGATCTGGGTTTCATCACTTGGTTCCTCAATTTTATATCATCTCTTGTAATGTTTTAGCTCTTGGCATCTGCTTAAATGCCTTTCTCGACACATACACACTAATGAATACTGCCTGTCATGTAAATAATATTTTGATTTAGGAATTTAAATTTTAAAGTTTTAAAATTAACATGTCAATTACCATGTAATAGAATTATGTCAACCAAAATTTAAAGTTTAAAATTTGAATTTTTAAACAATTTGGTGTAGGTAATAGAATTTCAAAAAGTAAGGGTATTTAAGAGATATTAGATATTTGGATTACCATGCAATTCAATTCCTACAACCAAATACTATTTTTCTGATTAAGGAATCCATTTCTTGGAATCAAATTCTAGGAATTGGATTACCCCATAATCCAATTCCTAGGAATCCAATTACCCGAACCAAACGACCCCTTAATTTATTTTAATGTATTTTGATAAATCTATAGTCATGTCTCACTAAGTTTTGTAGCTAGGGTTTTATGTTGAAACCACTTTGGTATTAGGCCAATTAAATTGAAATATTTGTCAAAAGACTATTATGATTTGATTTGATTAATTCCATGATTTTGTTTATTATTTTATCGAAAAATTAGTTGTCCCTTCACCGGTTTTGTAAGATACAATAAATTATGTACATAATTAATTGGGTCACAAATATATTTATATTATTATTTGATATTCCATGCTTGGGTTAATTTCTTTGATGAGTTAAGCTTAGATTGCAAATACTATTTGTGAGCCAATATTTAGTTTCGTATAATTTTCTCGCTAATGCAATTTGATGGTGCATGCTTGGTTTAGTCTTTTAATATGCCATGCTTAGGGTATCCCAGCGATATTTACGACTCTAATACATATAATAGGTGATGTCGAAACCACGGACAATAAACAAATATTCATGAGTTATGTTTCTTTTTAGTAATTAAATATAAATAGTGTCGGTTATAAACCTCAGTTACCGAATCTCTCATTGCTTTTACTTTATTACTTTAATTTGTTTTTCTTGTTTTAATTTTATTCTAAAAATTTAAATACATTATTTCTGGTTAGTTTATTAGTGATATTGATTGCAGTATTTTCCCATTCCCTGTGGGTTCGACCCGTTTTTTCCGCTTCTACATTGTAGACGTCGTGTGATTGCGGTTATTATATACAGCTGTTTCCAAACCACATCATCGTGACCCGACCTGCACCCATTTTTTAAACCTTGATTACATGTATCATTATAGGAGGAAAATCCGTGAGGGGGCCTACGTGGATGAAGTTAGTTGGACAATATTTACGAATTCACTTCGAGGGTGTTTGGTTAGGATACCGAGAAGACTAAGTCGGAGATGCTAGTAGCTGGTCAAAAGCAGAGATCGCAAGAGTTTAAGGGACCGATTCTCGGGAACAGAGGAGCTTCGTAAAAAATATGATTTAACTCGGGAGCTTATCAATTTTGTAGCTAAAAATAAGGAAAATTTTATATGAAGCACATCATGCATTTCAAACGAATCTTCAACCTTCCTTGAGAGAAATTCCAAATTTTTCCAACATGAGCTTCAAATTGGTTATAAAAATTACATATTATCCGCAGAAATATTTACAGAAAAAATCTTGGAATTTTTCTCGGTGGGTTAGTCATTTTTGTATTCAAACTACTATTTTGAAATTCTTGGTAATAAGTAAAAATGACCAAACTTTTTTTATGCATTCGTGGTCTGTGATTCCTATATGAGAGATATATTTTTGGAGACATAGTAGACTACCTAAGAAATACCAAGGTGCATTAGCAATTACACCATGATACGTCGCTTTCCTTTCAAACCTGAAGACAAAGAGGTTTGTTCCTTTTGAGATGATTTCATATCTCTTGTAGCTTTTTCATCTGAGATTGATTTCTTTTTTGACTTCATCATGATTCAATGGAGTTTTGAAATGATTTTACCCAACAAACTGTAAGTCCATTCTATTGTTGTATCATTGACCACCTGAGTTGTAATTATAGTTCTCATTATTTTCATGGATGTAGTCGCACCAATGGTAGTTGATTGCATCTTGGTAGATAGGCTCTCCATGAAAAGTTTTTCTTGGGCAGCCTTTTTACAATAGTCAAAGTATGATAAACAAAGCTTGTGTTTTTGAGAAATAGGTTTTTTAGAGTATGGGGGACGATGGGGGTATTTTATCGGGTTATAGAAAGGTTCAGTATCTTTCAGTTTCCAAATATAAATCCACAGCATAATGGGATGCTGGACTCTCGGGGTTTTTTGTTGGAAATTTTTTGAATTTTGAAATAGAGGGAAGGTCCCCTATGATTATTGCTATAATTGCGTTGATTCCAAAACACTGAGTTGAACCGATTGATCCTTAGAGTTTGCTTGATGAGTTGAAATTTATCCATGGTTTTGATATAAAATTGAAGATGTATCCAACAACTGATGATAATAAGCAGTAGAAGTACCAGGATTCAAACGACTTTTGAAAGTGCATTTAAGATGAAAGGAACTAAAACACCACTGCAAGAAAGCAAGCACTACCCAGAAAGTACACTAACTCAATCTCTAATCCCTAAATTTAACATGTATTCCTCAAAAATCCTATTTAGTTTTGAAATTCCTCTAATTACTTGTTTGTGGAAGTGGATTATCATTTTAAATTGCTGTAATTTTCAGTATAGAATTCATCTGATTTCAATTTGTGACTATAATTTTCCAATTAGATACTTTTGCATCATTCTTAACAATCTAGGTACCCATCTGTCTTTAGCTATTTTCAACATGAAAATTCTATCAAAAAATGTCCAAGGTTTTGGAAATAATACCACCAGAAATCATCTCAAAGACCTCATTAGGTCAAATGACCCAGATTTAATTTTCCTATATGAAACAAAGAACAAGCTAAATAAAATAAAATCTTACATTGATAGGCATGACTACATGAATGATGTCTTCCTTGAACCTGTTGGCCTCTCTGGTGGTCTATGTCTTATGTGGAAGGACGGTATTAACATCCAAATCATTGACATGCAGTTTAATATGATAAATTGTGTTGTTACCTTGGATGCTAGAGTTGCTCCATACTTACTTACTTGCTTGTATGGTGCTACCAACCCTAATGATAGAGATACTCAATGGTCTCACCTAAGTAATTTAAGTCAAAATTTGAGAAATTCTTGGATGATTATAGGTGATTTAAACTTCATCTTGTCTAATGATGAGAAAGAGGGTGGTAACCCTTTATCTCAAAATCAACTTGATGAAAAAAATCTCCTTCTTCATTATTCAGGATTGCATAGTATGGATTACATTGGTAACCCATTTAATTGGTCAAACAAAAGAGATAGATAAGATCTCATTCTTGCTAGACTTGATAGAGTTGTTTCTATTTTAAATTTTATGAATGATTTCCCAAATGCTTGTTTATATCATCTTCTTCCTTTAGGTAGTGATCACTGTCCAGTTATATTGGTTACTTTTAAGGTTGAAAACTCTACTAGCAAACCTTTCAGGTTAAACAACTCATGGTTTAGAGATATCTCTTGTTATGAGGTTATCAAGAACAATTGGCATGTTAGTTGTAATGGTTCCAAAGCCTTTAGATTCACAAAAAGTCTTCAGAGTACTAAAATGGCCCTCAAGGAATGGAATTACTTACATTTTGGAAATATTAGCACCCAGATAAACAAATTAAAATTTAGATTAGTGTCATAGCTATTTATGGAACTCAAAAAAACAGTGATAAACTTAAGGACTTATAAGCTAGCCTTAGTCATTAGTATGATATTGAAGAAGACTTTTGGAAACAAAGAGGCAATGAAGAATACATGAAATTTGGAGATTGAAATACAACTTATTTCTATAATAAATCTAAATTTAGGAAAAGAAGAACTCAGATTGACTCTACACAGAATAGTTTAGGTATATGGGTTAGTGATATGAAAGACATTTCTATGAAATTCTGTAATCCTGTAATAAGAAATATCTTGTAATCCTGCCTCACCTGATTTGTATTTGAATTGTATTCATCCTTATATATCTCATGTTGATAACTGTATGTTGACTGCCATTCCGACCTCTGAAGAAGGACTATTTTTTCTATGTAACCCAGGACTACTCCAGGACCAGATGGTTTTCCACCTGGTTTCTACCGGAAAATATAGACCATTGTGGGCCCTGATGTAGTTAGCACAGTACATGCCTTTTTTCATTCAAAGTTCTTACTTAAACAATTGAACCATAATTTTACTGCGCTTATTCCAAAAAGCAATTGTCCAAAGAGACCAGTGGATTTCAGACCAATTAGTCTATGTAATGTAGTTTACAAAATTATTTCTAAACTACTTGTTGTAGATTAAAAGCTGTTTTGGGTAAAATTATTGCTCCCTCTCAAACTGCCTTCATCTCAGGTAGATTGGTTACTGATATATTATAATAGTGCATGAAATGATTGATTCCATGAAAAAGTGTAAAGCTAAGGATGGTATTATGGCAATTAAATTGGATATGTCTAAGGCATTTGATAAGGTAGAATTACTATTTCTCTTAAAAAATTTATCACAGCTTGGTTTTTCTAGTGACTGGTGTAAGCTTATTGAGCAATGTGTCACAACTGTGACCACTTCAATTCTCTTGAATTGTTCCCAGGGGATGTTTACACTCCTCGGAAAGGGTTGAGGCAGGGAGACCCACTATCTCCCTACCTCTTCATACTCTGTATGGAGGCCCTGTCTAGGTCTCTATCTTCATCTGAATCTCAAAATCAAATCCATGGTGTTAAGGTAAGATCTTCCATCCCTTCTATTTCACATTTATTTTTTACTGATGATTGTTTAGTTTTCATCAAGGCTAGGACTAAAGAAGCTAGACACTTGGATAATATTATTGACCTTTTTAGTAAATATTTTGGCCAAGCTGTGAACTTAGACAAATTGACTATTTCTTTTAGTCCTAAGGTCCCATGTCACAAAAAAAAATGAAATATCAAATATACTTTAGATTAGAAGAATGGCTCTCCAAGAAAAATATTTAGGTATCCTATTGTTACTCCAAACTAGTAAAATTGAATCTTTTAAACCACTTCTGGAAAAGTTCAAAGATAGGTTAGCTCTATGGAAACCTAAATTCTTGAACTCCCCAAGTAGAACCATTATGAACCAAAGTGTATTAGGGGCTATTGCTACTCACCATATATCTGTTTTCTCTATGTCAAAGCAGTTGACTGACAAGATGGACTATATCCAGAGAGACTTCTGGTGGGGCAAAGAGTTAAGTAAATGTATTTACTTTAAAGGTTGGAGTGTCATAAACCTCCCCAAGACCTAGGTGGTTTGAACATTAGAAGAAATGAAACTTTCAATCAAGCTCTTCTTGCTAAACTAGCATGGAGAATGATAAATAATCCAAAAGATCAATGGGTCCAAATTCTTTGTGCTAAATATTTTAAAGATGCTAACTATTACATAATATTTTTAGCAAACATGGGTCATGGATTTGGAATGGAATCCGCCAAGGTCTAGACGTTGTTAGAAAACATACTGTGTAGGAAGTTGGTAATGGTAAGTCTATCTCTATTTGGAAAGACTTATGGATTCCAAATACAGATAGTCCTCCCTCATCTCAATTTTACTCTTCTAGTTACAAAACTGTTGATCAACTCATTGACACTGACACCAAAGCTTGGAAGATTACCACTCTGGAATGCTTATTTGATGCTGACAATGTTAGCCAAATAATTAGTATAAGGATTCCTTTATTTGGTGAAGATAAACTTAGATGGAAACCAAGTAAAAATGGTCAGTTTAGTGTCAAAATATCTTATAGAGCTATTCTCAATGATGATCTTTTGTCTAAACCAACCAAGAATTTGTCATTTGTGGATTGGAAATACTTCTGGAAATGTAATCTTCCACCTAATATTAAGCATTTATGTAAAAATGTTTGCACTGCTGCTGCCAACTTTGTATAGACTTTCTAGGTTCAATAATCAACATGATAATTTCTGTGCTTTGTGTGGTAACAGTCCTGAATCTTTTCAACATATTCTAGTGGATTGTGAGGTCTCTAAAAGGATATGGATGATGTCTTATCCTTTTTTTTTTGTCTGTGAACCCTCATATTAATCTTTATAGCTGGATTCTTTCTTACTTTGAATGCTCAAACACTATTCATGATGCTTCTGTCTTAGAAAATATATGCTTTGTGGTGTGGCACATTTGGAAAACTAGGTGCAAGAAAGTCTTTGAAAACTTGCAGGTTAATGAGGAAGCAGTGCTAGGCATATTTCAAACCATATCAATGATTGGCGCCATATTTTGCAATCTGCAAATATGGGTAGACAACAACCAACACCAAATATGGTTAATCATTCTTGTACACCACCCATTTCACCTCTTGTAAAGATTAATTTTGATGCCTCTTTTGTTGACTGTATCATAGTCTCTGGTATTGGGCTATTGGCTAGAAATCATGCAGGTATGTGTACCCAGAGCTAAAGGATGTACAAGGAAAGTGGTTGATCCAGAACAAGGAAAGTGGCATTTCTAGAGGCAGTAATCTGGGCTAAAGAAAAAGGAATCCTTGGAGTAATCTTTGAAGGCGATTGTGTAAATGTCATCAAAGTTGTCAATGGAAACTTCACTACAGTCAAATGGTCTAATTTAAATTACATCACAGACTCCTTAGTTATTCTTAAATATTTTAGTTTTTGGTCCTGTGTCCACTCCCATAGGGACACAAATAATGTAGCTGATGAAATCAGCAAATTCGCTAGAAGAACATCTACACTCCAAGAATGGGAATCTGAATTGCCTTCATGGCTTCAATATTCAATTCAAGGTGATTTAAACAATATGTAATCTCTTATTTTTAATTCAATTTTTCCTATTAAAAAAAAAAACACTCCAATAATGAGTTTTCTTTACCCTAGAATATTTACACCAAACAAATTTTGTCAAGTGTCCTCATCAGAATTACCGCATCACAAAAGACCTATTTCGACTGATATGAGGTGAGGATTTCATCACCATTCAACATGGAAACTTTATTTGTTTAGGATTTAAAGAGTTAGTGATTTTACATGTACGGGACGTGTGGTACCGTTTAACAATAAGTGAGCTAAACTAAAAGTTTCCGATTAGACCTGATTTTGGATGTATGCACCGTAATATAAAGGAGGTTCCGTTTTAGCAATAAGCGAGCTAACTAAAGTCTCTGATGAGGAATGATTTTGAATGTGTGCACCATAATATAAAGGAGGGACAAGAGAGCGACTACACAACAAACGTACATAAATCAATTAGTAATCGGGTCCGTAGTAGCGCAGAGAATGTCTTCGTCAATGTAGTCAATCTCGGCCGTTACGACCGAGATATCGCCGCTTTTCAAGGTATCAGAAGAATACCTTGACGATATCCGAGATTTCGGTGACCGAGATTTGAACGTGAATATCGTCTGAATCGCTCCTATCTCGGCCGTGACGAGTCGCCCGTATCTAGGGCAAAAAGGGTATTTACTATTCTAATCTAACGGTCCCTAATCTCTTGATGAATCCAACGGTCCATCTTTATCTTTATCTCTCGAATCCAACAGAAGAAACCTAATCTTCTCTACCCTCTATGCGTCTGTAACTCTGTGTGCTTTCTGCGTCTGTAACTCGCCTAATCTCCATTCCAAGGGTTTCGATCTTCATCAAGATCTTCTCATAGGGTTTCAATCTTCATCAAGATCTTCACTGAACCAGTTGACAATAATTAATCGATGATAGGAACATAGCTCTATACCTTCATCAAGATCAGCAGGTTAGTTTTGGTTTTAATTTGATTGTAGTTTTTGGATTTTAATGAGGTTTTGATCAGGGGTTTTTGTTTATTTAAGGTTTTAGAGTAATGGGTCTTCATAAATTTGTTTAGATGTTTTGTAACCAAATCCCATCTTGTCTTCATTAACATGAAATATTTACTGTGTTGTTTGTATTCACTCATGTGAACTGTGTTTTTCCACTCTTCAGTTTGTTGCTATATGAATGTGTTTTTCAACTCTTTGGTTTGTTGCTTTATGAATCTGTTTTCGAACTTATTGTTTGGTTTCTTTATGAAATAGTTCCCCCTTGATATAGATAATGATAAGGAAGAATTAAAATGTCCATGTAATATCAATATGAAGTTTAAAAGTAGAACCAATGATGATTTTAGAAGGAAGTTCCTATAAATAGGCCTGACTTTATCATGAACAAAATCGATCAGGTGGCTAGGATTATTGTTGTTACCTTTAGTTCCTGAACTTCAGCAATTTCTTTTTCCAGTCTCTCTATCCCCTGCAATGATTTCTGTTATGCTTCTTTTAATTCTATCAACTGCATTTTGACAGTAATCACATCAGTGTTTATAAAAGAAAGTTTGTTCAGTATAGTCTTTACAGAAATCTCTAGCCTGTTCAATTATGCCTGTTTCTGTAGTGAGTCTAGTGACTACTAGTTTGGGGCATCCAGGAGTGCTAACTTTTTTGGATCAGTAGTGAATGAAAACTATTAAACTCGTTTGGTTTTTGTTTTGTCAGGACTAGTGAGATACATTGCTCGTGCTACTTGTGGTGCCTCTATGATGTTTTATGGAACCACTCAATTATTCTATATGATGCACTCATAAAAGTTGTTTTGTACTTAAATTTGATGATCCTTTCCCTTGGATGACTTAAATGTAAGAATGCATCGTCCAGCATTTTGTAAGGCAGAAATCAGAATAGTATGACATGTGTCTTAAACTGAGAACGTCTAATCTAGTGCATTTTATACCATTACTGATCTGTTTCCTGTATGCAGGTTGTGAATTCTATACCATTACTGAGATCAGTAATGGTATAGTAAGTTGTTGCCAATGATAGATCTACTTTGGTTTAACTTGTTTGAGTACAATCTACTATGTAATAAAATCTAGGAATTCTGGGATCAGTTTTATGTTTGAATGATCTGCTGGGGTGTTAGTTTTTATGATTTGAAATCAGTTTCAAGTTTCCTTGTTCATAGTGTTTACTAGAATATAGCTAATCAATGGAATCGCTCTTTTTATCTCTATTTCTCTCAGCCTTTTTTTTTGGGATTAACTCTTGCATTCACACAGTTTCATTTTTTTCCAACCAACCAAAACAACGGATTCCATGTCTTCCAATACTGAATCGCATTGTATTCAACTTAACTCAAAAAGTGCTTCAAAAAAAACTTAACTGAAAACAAGTTTGTGCAAACTAGATATAGGTGCTTTAGACGATGAATCTTTGTATTCCTGTATGAGCACTGAACAATACTTAATTGGTCTTTGAAAGGGCTATGTTGTCCAGGATCAGTGTATCACGAAACTCTTCCAAGGACATTGAAACCATATCTACTGATTTAGTAGAGTCACTTAGGTAGAATATAAAGCTCTGATCATCATAGCTTATGTTTAACCTGTTAGTACGAAGAGAATCTCATTCTTTCATGAGCTGTATACTGAACTCCGTTATACATGTGTTGTATGCAGGTTGTGAATTGTGATTTGAAAGTTAGTCCGAAATTTCGCCGATAATCTCCCTGAGATATCGTTATCAAGGTGTCAAGGTCCCGGCCGCGATAAAACCGAAATCCGAAATTAATTATATTGGTCTTCGTGATGAGCATCCGTCTCTAGTGTAGGTATGGGTAAGTGTACTAGGGATGATCATGCTGGAGAAGTTTCGTACAACTGAAACTCAAAGCACGCTCAACTGTTATTTAACTAGTATGAGCCCATCATATACCATAACGTTCTTAATTGATATGAATGGTTTGTTTTAATTTGTCAGTAGACGACCATGTTCTCCTCACATATAACGTAGAATGAAAGAACATGTTCTCTTTTTTAAATAAAAAATCATTGATGTTAATTAAACGGTTGATCAGATTATAATTACTGCCAACAATCAGATGAAATACTATTTCCACGGGAGATGCAATTTTAAATGGCTTCTATTAAATATAATTTATGATTTTATTAATCATAATCCATTTAATTTTGTTCAATTATTTTTAACTACAGTGCATGGGGCTCCATCCGTACAGTGCATGGGATTTGCTTGAACATTTTCATTTTTATTATTTCCTTGGTTGAAGGGGTAATTGGCTGTTGTTTACCAGAGAATGCTACTGTTATAATATTATGAGCACAAACGCATACTGACTCAAGAGACTAGTTTCGGTCATGTTACTCATGTAGTTGCTGTTCACGGGAAGTCCACAACTCCATGCACCTCTCTCTCTCTCTCATAGTCACGAGCCATTGCTTAGTTTGTCCTGTGAAAACCCAGACGGTGGGTTTCTGTACTTGTCTTACGCCCGGGTACTCGAGCATTCAGCCACAGACCATATATATCGTTAATGGCCATTTTTTCCAATGTAGCGTTTTTAACTAATCACGAGTGATTATAACAATTGGATACTTGCTAATTATGATAGTACATGGGTTTTTCCTATTTATAGATACTAGACTAAATATGATACAACCAAAGATTTCATTTTGTTTGTCCATGAGTTGCTACTATCTAAGAGGAAAATGTTAAAAATAAAACCACATCTCATTTGAAGTAGCTAGCTAGTATTGTGTGACAACGCGCAGTTAAGCTAGAGCTATAACTTCTAGTTTTGGGGTTGTCGGTATCATTGAGATGATACCTAATTAGAATCAGGCATAGTACTTGATCATCATGATTCATGCCCTTAACTATCTAATAGAGAAAACAAAGATGTAATATATGGACAAATAATTAAACTAAGATGTGGACTTGACCATATACATTAATTTGCTTTTCAAATGTATACTCATAACTATAGCCATATAGCTTCAGTTATCCGTAACTTTCAACCAGATATATCTACCATATATAGCATCTGTATACATCCCTATGTGCTACAGCCATCCTATATATATCATGATCTCTTCATCATAACTAACAGATCTCTCATGGAGTGCTGTACGTAAGGTGTCTGTCTGTCGATATGATATACTATTATGCATGGTGCATCAACTGGCTAATAGTACTTGATCATCATTTCCTTGGCAGTAACATAAATTGAAGAATCACCATGGATGGATGATCAGTGTTTGCTTTGACTGCATCTTGGATGAATATATGAGATTTGCATTTTGGATGAATATCTATGGCCAGATTGCCGATGAAAAAACAAAAAAAGGAATATTATATACCTATTATCTTTGAACTCTTGGTAGATTCTGGTGGATTCATATGGGTTGGTCTTGTATGTGGATGGTGAAACCTACCTAATAAATAGCTGCAAACTAGACCTTCTTGTCTTGATGTGTACATATACAATTATACAACAACCCAACCAGTTATTGAGTAGCAGTAGCAGTAGTAGACTGGTACTTACCATGCAGGCATAAATGGAATGCATGTCTCTTGCCGGTATAGATAGCTTAGGCTATATTAATATTTGTACATACATACAGCTAATAACCTATATACACAGCTAGCTATTTAAGTAGGGAGGGTTATATATAAACTAAGTGTTAACAAAAGGGACAACACTGAAGGGTATCGACAGTAATGCTGTTGAGACTGCTGCGCAGACTCTTCCACCGCCGCTGTTGGCGCCTTCCTAGCTTTAATTACTTACTGAATCAACTCCTCTCTCTTCTATATCTGTCGTATATCAGTTGCTTAATTAACCGTGTCTAGGTTTTCAAGCCAGCTGAAAGTGCTGTTTTCAATGAAATAATTAACAAATATTAACCAATTATATCTCCTAGCTAGACTGCTCTCAACTCTTACTTATTTGGATTTTCAAGATTAACTAGTTTGGATTTATTAAATCTAATTAAGATTGTGTTTAAGGCAATGATTAGCATAATTTTCTAGAAGAATGTTTGAGAAATGAGACCAGAATATAGTGCCTTCTCCTATCTACTAACCAGATCATGAATACGTGTGATATACAAGTTAACGTTTAACAAAAAAAAAAAAAAACGTATGCTAAGTTGTTTATATTCTTTTCCTAAAAAATAAATAAAATAAATAAAAATTAAAAATATTTATATAATTCTTTTTTTTATAAGCAACACATTATGTAATTTGATTTCTCCATATTGATGGAAATTATTACCTGGGCGTTTTTGTTCCATCAAAAATAATAATCACTGCACTCTTTTGAAATTCAAAGTATTAGGATGAGTCTTATGGCTCTTCAATTCAACCTTCAAATCAAGATCCACGTCTTATGGTTTTTTAGAGTTGAAGAACAAAGCGCTATATAGTTTAGCACAAAAGTAAAATTTCCCGCGCAATGGTTTCTCCAACTGTGGGCCAATCACTCAAAACAATCAATGAATGTAAATCTGCGCTAAATAATTTAGCCAAAGTAAAAAAAAAAAAAAATGTTCTCAACCATTTCTTACTTTACTCTTTCTTCAAGCTTAATTTGCCTCGACCAAAACCCTGAAACTGACGTTGAATTTAGCCTTTTTACCACAGTTCCCCATCTTGGGTTCAAGTCTTGAAGAGCCATAAGACTCTTTCTCACTGATACTCTTTCTGTTCTAGGACATAGACTAAAAAAAGTGATAGTAACCTTTTTTATGGGATAGAGATAGTATTTGTGAAGGTCTATGCACCTTACACCGTGCCAAACTAGATGTTGGAGTCTAAAATGTGAAATGGAAATGGCTTAGGCAAACGTAAAACACTTGACATGGAAAAGCCCTAGACAAAGTGAGAAAAATGTTTCCATAAGAGGGCAGTCTATTACTTACAACTATTTGTCATTACCTTAAGTTGCAATTCTGTCTTTTGTACCAAAATCAGGATCAGATATCTTGCTTTCTCTCACTCATGTGTCTCTATATATAGATACTCCATATGCACTTCTTTGGTAGTGAGATCTATCTGTTTTCTTTCACTTGAATTTATGACTTGCTTAAACAAACAAACTCTTTTGCAAAACCTAAATTCCCATTCTTGGTGCTGTTCTTCCTTTCTTTGATGAAAATCACAAGCATCCACCAACAACTCTTTATCCCTCCTCAACCTATTTCTCATGCATGAAATAAACCATTAAATTGGTCGGCCAGTTTCTCAATCTTGCCTCACCAACACGAAAATTAAATTAACTACACAACATCACCCATATCTCTTACTACTGTATTGCTACTTCTCTTCTTGTTTACTGATCTTTTTTCATAATATACTAGAGAAAATCAAACAACAGATATCGATTTATATATAGAGCGATGTTGTCACCAGAGATCGCCGTTTTGTCAAAGGCGGTGGGTAATAGTACTAGCACTAATAGTAATCAAGACAATCATAAGCTCTCTGTGAAAGCGTCATTAGGAGGCGGTGGAGGATGCCGCGGTAAAAATACTACTGGATCATCAACAACAAAGGCATTACCAATACCTCCAGCGTCAAGATGCCCGCGCTGTGATTCACCAAACACAAAATTCTGCTACTACAACAATTACAGTTTAGCTCAACCAAGGCATTTCTGTAAGACGTGTAGAAGGTATTGGACTAAAGGAGGTGCTCTTCGTAACGTACCTATCGGAGGCGGTTGTCGTAAAAACAACAAAAGTAAATGCAAATCATCAAGTACTTCAACTTCATCGGTTGATTACAATTCAAAAGATTACTCATCCACATCCTATTTATCCTCTGATAATATTCCTGGCAGTGGTGGTAGTGGATTCCTATTGAATTCGTCTATATTTCATGGATTGAACTCCCTATCCTCCTCCTCCTCCTTGGAGGTCTGTCATCAACATGATCAACTCGGCGGCAGGATCCCTTTTTCCTTGCTCAATTCTTCCGCTACTACCGGTGTCGATGCTACAGCCGGTTCCTTAATGAAAATGAGAGGTTTCAGTACTTACAATGATAACCTTGCCGGAAGTTCTTCTGCACCGGCCTTTCTACGAGATCAACAGGAGACATGTCCATCCATAGTGACTAATGGTTATCAGGGTAGTTATCATGGTGATCATCTTACATCTTCAATTGTATCTTTGAGTAACATGAATCAAGAATTACACTGGAAGCTACAACAACAAAGACTTGCTATGCTTTTTGGTGTACGTAATCATCAGCATAATCAATATTCTAATACTAGTATTAATACCACTACTGAAGTTGCTGGTCTAGAAAACCAGCTTCAGCATGCACAAAAACTACCATTACCCGTTTCTTTTCAGAATCTGGAGATTTCGAAACAGGAGGCTGCAGCCGGCGCCGTTAGTATTGATCAAATAATAGGATTACAAAGAGGTGTTCATGATGCTGGCGATGATAGTGCTAATTATAATGCTCAAACCACTACTGATCAGTGGAGTATATTTGATAAGTACAATTCCGCTACTAATAACAATAGCAGTACCCCTATTAACACGGTTACCACAGGCGCCAACGAGAAAGTAATTGGCAGTTGGAATGATATTCAGGCATGGAATACCACCACTACTGGTCATCAACATTTTGCACCTTTATTGTGAGTTGCATTTAATATTAGTCCAATTATATGTAGAGGAATCATGAAAAACCTTCTTCTGTTTTAGTATTAATGGTGCATGATAGTGGTAGGAGCTCGTTAGTAAATTGATTTCTGTTGTTATTGTTTCTTCTCTTGTCTCATATATCTTGATCTTTTGTGTGTTTTCTACCTGTTACAAAATATAAATAGCAGGACAAAGTAGTACTATGATTTTTATTTTTTGAAGCATTATGCAGCAAAAGCCAACCCATGAATGAAAACGAAATGATGATGCGTAAAATACTCATGTCACATCTTGCAGTTCAATTAATGTCCGTAGCTAAAATCTGTAGTTGACTGCTTGATGCACTCAATTTCTTGTTTTGATTTGTCTAATATCTATCAATAATGGGGCTTAATTCACTCAATTTCTTGTTTTGATTTGTTTTATATAATGTTCAGTCAGTAGTCATATCAGTAGCACTCTCACTATAACAGTCGGTGATCAGGTGATAGGAGATACTGATACCAGGGGGGATATTATCAGCCTCCATCAATATCAGTAGTTCTGTTCAGTAGGGTTGAAATGATATGCTTACACTGGAGACTTGAGAGAGTAATAGTATCTACTTTCTACTCTAGGGTTAGGGTCCCTCTGGCTATATAAC
This sequence comes from Papaver californicum, assembly GCA_023531435.1. NCBI lineage: Eukaryota > Viridiplantae > Streptophyta > Magnoliopsida > Ranunculales > Papaveraceae > Papaver > Papaver californicum. Next base: position 73,989 of record JAJJMC010025396.1, on the reverse strand, counting down.
CTTCTCCCCTATACTACTCTTTGGTCTACTTTTTTTTTTCTTCTAGGATGGCCTTAATTTAGGAGAAGCAGTCTTCTTCATTGCTCTACTTGTTTATAGATTAGATTATTACTTGTTTTCCCCAAACATTATTCTTACAATATTTATGCAGCAATCACCATCTACTAACTTTTCTTTCTATAACTCTTGCATACATTTTTCTTGGCTTTTGATTTTATATTTAATTGCATTCTCAATTTGAGTGGCATAAGCATAAGTTTCCTAAGCGGAGTATAGTATCAATGACTTGATACTTTGAAGTCCTAGTTATAATCCTTAATCTGATTAAACTCTATGTGAGCAAAAATTGAAACAGTTTCTTGAACTAGCTCTAGCTGGTCAGTACTATTTCTTTGTGTTGGTACTGAAGACTGATAAGTTCACTGTATGCGCAACAAAGATCTATCAGTTTGTCTCTCTTTACATATATACACTGCCACCTCTGATATATGTACATCAAGATCATCATTCTCGACCACAATATTTGATTTGGTTTTCATGGACAAAAAGGAACACGACAACCATATACTGATGTTGGTATCACTGCCCCATTTTATTGTGCTTTTTAAGCTGCTATTTCATTCCATGTGGGTTTATTGGAGATAATGGAGGAGTTAAATCTGACTGCTAGCATTGGCTGATGAGAGATGATCTCCTTAATTTTGAGGCGGACTAATTACAATGTACATTCTATTCTTTGGCAACTCATTGTGTGAGGAAGAAAGAAACTGTTATGTTATTAGAGAAATAAAACATAAAATGATAATATAATGGTGACAAATTTTCCTACTTCATCACAGCAGAGGAAGAGGGATTTCCTTTGGTTAGTGTGGTGAGATACGAAACGTAACGGCGGACGAATATACTGATTAAACCCCTAAAACAGGAAATATGTTCAGTTTCATTTCGTCATTTTCTTGGTTGGATTCATCTACAACTCTCACACCTTCCATCACTCTAATCCCCATCATTGCTTATTCTCTCTGATCACACTCTTCTTGTCTTCTTTTAAAATATTAGGCTTATTCCAGACAGTATAATAACTGTCTATCAACAAGAACACCACCACAGCGACACTAGATGGACAAAAAACCACCCACATTAGCAGTTAAATTCAGGAAAAGAAAAATGCACGTTCAAGACTAGTTGTGTTGCTAAACTGTAATATGATGTGATATCAATAAAAAGTTGATTATACAGGATCCTTCACTGAAAAAGAAAATGCACATTCAAGAGTAGTTGTGTTCCTATACTGAAGTGATGTATTAACAACAACAACTTGAAGGTCAATTGTAATATGATGTAAGATCAATTGAAATTGACTACAAGGTCTAACACACATAAACACACATATTGTAGTATTAACAAAGGATGAACAGAAAAATAAAAAATGAAAGTAAGAACAAAACCAGAGTTACTATCTAGACCACCCTCTTGTCTTATCTCGTTCTTTGATAGCCACTGCAGGATCCTTGTTAAGCCTGCTATGTGATGATAGTCGAGAGACATTCCCTGTTTTTGCTGTTCTTGTAATTCTTGGAAATGCTTTAGATGGGTCAATTCTGCCTTTTTCCAAATCTATAGGAAGTTGCCTAGCTTTCTTCGCTTCAACTGGCGCTATCTTCTTCTCGAGTAAATAAGTCGATGGACCATTACTGAGGTCACATTCACCACTTCTAATTTCCCTTTTCCTTCTTATCTCGCGGAGAGGTTCAGTCCCTCCGTGACCTGGCACACGGTTGATGGAGTTCAAAGTCCTGGGAATTTGAGGATCATTTTCACTCACATATTCCTCGAAATTACAAGTCCTTCCTACAACTGGGGTACATCTAGACATCTTAGAAGAATGTGACAGTTGCAGCATAGACTCCAGCTGTTGCTCTTGCACTCTAAGTTTTTCTTCAAGAACCTTTTGATTAAGAAGTGCTGAATCCATGTTCTGTTCTCGATCTTTAAGCTTGTTTTCGAGCTCCTTCACCTATGTAACATAGAGGCGTTTAGGATCTAGATTCTCAATTTCCACAAACAAATTTACGCCTTGTTTAGTTGCAACAAACCTTTTGTTGAAGAATCACAGACTCAGCCTGCTGCTGCGCTCTCTCCTTCAGCCTGTTTTCAAGCTCCCTAACCTGTACAAGAACAAAAATTCAGATAAATGAATTTCACAGGGCCATTAACTTAGTTTAGCTGTGCACCTTTCACATCCGTTCATGAAATAGCTTTAAGGACACAGAATAAACAAACCTTTTGTTGAAGGACCACAGAGTCAGATTGTTGCTGAGCTTTCTCTTTCAGTTTGACTTCGAGCTCCTTAATCTGTTCACAACAGACCACACAAAATTAATGCAATGTCTTGCAACCCTGAATTGTTAACTAGGGTGATTGATATGATACAATACAAGTGTCGGGTTAAGAGAAACTATCTAATCAGAAGAATATATGGTTTAATTATGTGGCAAAAAAATGAAGTGTTTACAGAACAAACAAACCTTTTGTTGAAGTGCCAAAGACTCCATGTGTTCTCGTTCTTTCAGTTTACCTTCAAGCTCTTTAACCTTCAAACAAGGAAATTAGAAGTGACGATGCATCAGAAATGATTACCAGTTTTTTTGTCAGAGTGATAAAGAAACAATATCAAAAGTTTGACAAAATTAACCAGTAAAAAACAACCTTGTGTTGAAGACCAATGCAAGTTTCTTCTCTGCCCTTCAATTTCTCATTAAGTTGCCAAACTTGTTTCTCAGATTGGTTGTGCACCTCCATCTTTGAATCTATTCGTCCTTCAAGTTCTTTAACCTTTTCCTGTTGGTTTTTGCACAGCTGATCCTTGGATCTCACTTTGAATTCCAGGTTTTGCATGTTCTCTTCTAACTTCTTTAAAGACTCATCTTTGGATCTCGACTCTTGCCTTGCTTTATCAAGCTTCAGGATAGTTAGAAAATGAAAAAGAAGTAAGTAACAAGCTTATACAGCAACTCAACCACTATCTCAGTAGTTCTGAAATCTAACTTTAAAAGGAAACTCAAGAAACGTCTGAATCACCAATACTTTTCCTACCATGGTTTTCAACTTCTGTAGCTCAGCAGTGTCAACTTGCTTCTTTGCAGGACCCAGCTCAACCCCTCTAACCCTTGTTGCAAAATTTAGTGAACTTAGTGTCTCACCTAAGTCATTCTCTGAAGGACTGATTTGAACAAACATTAAAATTTTTGAGTCACCCCCTGCAATTCAGAAGTTCAAAAATATGTTAATAATGATATTAAGCATCTCACTCTGACAAAGAATATTTTGGTAAACTTGGACTTACCTAATGAATCTTGAAGTAAGTGTGTTAGCTTAGAGTTCCTGAAAATGCCCCATGAAATAATCAGCGGGCTGAAGATAAAGGCTAGACCAGAAGATAAGCAAGTTCGAGTGAAAACCTGTAAGGAATGTGACTGCTTTTATTTGCTAGAGCAGATATGACATCCCCAAGAGCTGAAAGGGATCTGTTAATGTTTTGAGCTTCCTTTAGTCGCTCCCCTTGCACATCAGTCTTCGCCAGCCTCTCACTGCCAGCCAAATCTACTAGCCATAATTTGCTTTTGTTGCAGTCGCCATTCATCAAGTTTTTGGATTTTACCATTATAGATAACATGCTGTACCGCAAATAGAAAGTAGATAAACTTATCATATTCTTCAAGGCTCAGATTATTGAAGGGAAAAGTAAAATTGCTACGAACCAATGAGATCTGCTACTATGCTCATTCACATTATTAGATCCCACAGCCCTTGCATTACTTCCAGCCTGCAATACATCCCAGACCTCTTTTATGTTCTCAACCTTAGCTTCCACAATTCCTGGAACATGGTGAACTCCTTCAGAAGCTTGCCTTATCTCCAACCTATAACAAGATACATATTCCGATAAGTGTTTCTCATTATAGAAAAAGGAGAACAGTAATGAAACCCGTTCATTTTTAATAGCTGTTTGCAAGAGGTTATAAAAGCTTACTTCTTTGTTGCTGGGGATGTAGCAAGCAAGTCCCTAATCAGCTCATTATAAACTTCAAGCACGCTGACAGATATGCTGTAAGTAAAAGTTTCACTCCTTTCCCTGGCTCTTTTAAACAGCTCCTCAAGAGTCCTATAATTAACTCCTCTATTATGATCAGGACCCTCCATTGTGAACGTCTTCCCAGTCCCTGTTTGCCCGTATGCAAATATACAAACATTGTATCCATCTAATACTGAAACCACCATCGGTGAAGCATCCACAAACACGTCAGCTGTTATGGCAAAAGACATTCGAAGTTAATGAATATTTCAAAGTTCCTACTTTAATTGACTGCACTCAACAAAAAACAATGTGTGGAAATACCTTGTCCATCCTTTGGAGTATAAACCCGGTCAAACTTGAAGGTCTTCTTAGTGGAGCCACTAGTCAGTACTCCAAGATCCCCATCTTTGGCAGCTTCAAATTCAACAACTGTTGAATACCCAGCTGAGATATCTTCCTTGCTTAATGGACGGCATCTACAGAACACCCTAATATTCCCTTTAGATTCCTGAACTTGGTTATATAGTTTCTTTCTCATTGTTTGTTCCTCCAAGTACTTCCTTTTGAGATCATCACATTGCGCCACTACAATTTTAATTCAATGAGATGCATATTGTACATTGAACAAATCTGCAGATCAAGTGGAGCTCGACTTACCCAATGCTTGAACAGCAGACACCATTTGATTTAAATCAGGAATCGAATCGGCACATTCATGGGCTTCATGGGACAGCTGCGACTGCTCTGTTTTCATTATCTGCAAAAGAAATCTAAGTAACATGCACCAGGAAAGTGAATTCTGATATGGTATTCATTTACAAACAAAAATGTATCTGTATTATCATGGAGTCAAGCGTAGTACCTTGATTTTTCTTTCCAAGTTATTAATAGCTAGAACCCAGGACTTCTTATCACGTTCATATGTATAAGAAACATCGTTCAACTTCACTGCTTGTTTTTCCATGGTTTTATCTACAGATACAAACAGTCATAATAAGCTGTCCATTTTCTCAATCATGAAAAGTAAATTGTGTTAGCATCTTATGGATCCAATAAAGAATATTTTCTATACAAAAGATACGCCTCCACTATGTCCAACACATGCCAATCGTGTTGACTCATCTTTAACATCTACTTGAACAAATTCAAAATTTATACTCATTTCATGTAATTTTACCAAGAGCATGGAGTTCAATCATCTTATCATCAAGCTCCATTCGAACCTTCTCCAACTGTTCATTTGCAGCTGTAAGAGACATCCAAGCTTCATAGCATTCATTAGTCTTCAGCTGACACTGGCTAGTCAAATCATCTATCTTCTTCTCAAACTTAGCCGTCGATTTTTGTTGAATAAGTTTATTCTGGAATTACATCAATCGAAATCACATAAATACACACATAGAAGAGTCAAGAGTATGAAATTATAATCTATATCTTAAATTGGTTCTTTACCTGAATGTAAGGAACTTCAATCTCAGTTGAACAATTGTTGCATGTAAGGTATTCCGGTTTCATAGAAGGAGCTGGAATGGAAGTTAGTTAAAGTTTGTTGCAAGATAGCTCAAATAAGTTCAAAATGTTGGGCCTGATTTAATAGCATATTCAAACTCAAAAACACACCTGATAATTTGGATGCTTTTCTAATGCAGATACCACTAACTATAGGGGTTCCACTAACCCCTTCAAAGCTTAAGTTAATTGTTCCACTTTCCCCCACAGAAACCCTAGCATCAAGCAGCTGCAAAGGCTTATTGGCTCCAACAGTAGCGTAAATATCAAGTTCAGACAAAACCTGTTATCACCATCATTATCCAACATCAGAGAAAAACACTAATCAAATACCAATACCAATAAAAGTACACACATCTCCAAAGTTCATTAAGAAAAAAACAGTCACCTTCTCTCCCTGCAACAAAACATTGAACACCCTCATTCCCTTAGGCCCATACGTGTATATGATCTCAACAAAGTGAAGATCAACAAAGTAATCTCCAGGAGGAAGATTTTCAAACTTGTAACTGAAGTTCCCACTCCTTGCTGATCGATATAACGACGCATAACCACCACCATTCTCTATACTCTCATCTGTTTTTGATGATTGTCCTCCTTGAAAACATTTGTCTGCCTCAAATCTCATACCATTCTCCTCTTCATTTAATACCCCGCCACCAGCATTCACAAACAGCACAAAATCCGCTACAAATTTCAAGAAAAACAAAATTATGATTTCAATTGGAATTAACAAAAAAAATTTAATAACCCAATTCATCAAATCCCTAATTTAGCTCAGCAATCGTTCCAATTAACACTCCACTGAATAATACCCTTATAAGAAAAATAGAAATTTGTAAACCCTAAGATTTTAAAAACCCCAAATCTTAAAAACCTTCAATAAATCTACAATAAACATAAAAGAGAGGAAATCAAAGTGACGAACTACTAACCCATAGAGTTGAATTTTGATAATCCAGTAGGAACCAATCTTGAACCAGACATACAAAGGAATGAATCCAGTAAACCTGTATCCATATCTTCATCCATATCCTTATTCAAGTCTTTATTATAAGGTTTCGGAGATCTATAATGGGTAAAAAAAGATGAGTTATTATCAGGCAACTCTTTTTCCCAATCATAAACCGTAGACAAACAAGAATCAACATCTAGGGTTTCTAATTTGTTTTCTTCATCCATTGAAATTGAGATCTTTGGGTAACCTAAAACACTTCTTGAAAAAACTCACTGAAATTTGAAATCCTTAATTATTGGGAATGAGGAAAACGAGATCTGTGACTGTGATTATTATTTTTGTCCCCCTTTCTTCTTCTTCTTCTTCTAATTCAAAGTTCCGAATTTTGAAAATAATATGACCGTTTAAAGAAACTACCGTTACTCCCCTTTATTTTGGTAATTGTGTTTTTTTAACCCTTGGTGGGGTCGATTCACAGATTTCTCATCCTACAACGGTCAGTCCCCCCATGATTTTGGAATTAAAAATTTGCAAAATTTGTCCGGCTGAGGCTCATACGATACAAGCAGGATGTCACAGGATTGTCCTTTGCCTCGATTTTCTTCCGTGCGGCATTTGTCTAGAATTTCTTTACTAGATAAATAAGCCTTCCCTAATGAAGTTTAACACAACTTCAAATGACTACTCAAGATCAAACTTACAAGAAACTCAAGAACAACTTGTGAACATTCAAGAACAAGAATGAACACTTGAATGAAAGTTGTAAGTATGTATTGCTCTCCCAAACTTGGATGATTTACAAATGAAGGGGGCATCCCTATTTATACTAGTAAGGGGATGAGATCTCTACAATTCTAGAGAATTCTAGAGTATGGTCTAGATCTTTACAAGTGTATGGTTAAGATCTAATTCTAGAGTTTTCTATACTTATCCACACATATCTACACAATTCTAGAGAAATCTAAGAAAAGGATAAAAAGAAGAGAATTCTAGAAAAGAAAGGCTAGCCATTTAGCCAAAGGGTTATCCAAGGTGGTGCACAAGGGTGGATTAGCCATATATTTAGCCATGTGCTAGCCATTTGGTGCACCCTTAAGACATTCTCCCCCACCTAATTCGCAGACGTCCTCGTTGCATTGTACTTGTCGATGAGATCCTTGTGTTGCCAAAGTAAGTCTTCGTGTTCCCAACTGGCTTCACTGTCTGGTTGATCCTTCCATCGAACAAGATATTCCTTTTAAACGCCTACTCTTGAGACACGTCTATGTGACTCTATACTTGAAACCTGCTTGTCTAGAGAGGTAATCATGTTGAACGGAGCCCTCTTGGTTATACCTCTAGAATCATCATCTTGATCTGCATGGTATGGCTTCAAGCAGCTAACATGAAAGACGGGATGGATTTTCATGTGACTTGGTAGCTCCAATCTATAAGATGCCTTCCCGACTTTCTTAATGATGCGAAATGGTCCCTCGTACCGTTGAATGTGTCCATTATGTACCTTACAAAAAGCCTTGAACTGTTGTGGGTTCAACTTCAGCATGACTAAGTCGTCTTCTTCGAAAGATACAGGTCTCATTTCTCGTCCGCCCATTTCTTCATACGCTGAGAGGATTTCTCCAAGAATGCTTTGGCCAAGTCATGCTTCTCATGCAATTCCTTGGTGAACTGAAAAGCAGCAGGGCTCTTTCCACTATATCCTCCAGCGAGTGTCTGTGGCATTAAAGGTTGTTGGTCTGTGGCCAACTCAAATGGACTGTGGCCAGATGATTCACTCTTCTGCAGGTTGTAGCAAAACTGAGCCACGTACAAAAGTTCCACCCAATTTTTTTGGTTAGCGTTCGCGAAGTGTCTCAAGTACTCCCCCAACAATGCATTGGTGCGCTCCGTCTGTCCATCTTTTTGAGGATGAAAACTTGTAGAAAAGTTAAGCTCAGACCCAAGTAACCTGAACACCTTTGTCCAAAATTTCCCAGTGAACCTTGGATCACGATCACTAACTATTATCTTTGGTATGCCCAATACTTGACCACGTACTTCAAGAACAATTTGGCAGCCTGTTCCGCGTTACAATCTGTTGGTGCAGCGATGAAGGTAGCATACTTGGTGAACCTGTCCACAACCACCAAGATTGATCCCAAACCATCTACCTTGGGTAAGGCAGAGATGAAGTCCATTGATAAACTCTCCCATGGTCTATCTGGCACTGGTAATGTCTCTAGAAGTCCTCCTGAATTCTTGTGTTCTACCTTGTCCTGCTGGCACACTAGACACATTCGAACAAAAGCGTCCACGTCGTCCTCTATCTTTGGCCAGTAATAACTTGCTTTCAACAAAGCCAAAGTCCTTCTCTGACCAGGATGGCCTGCCCAGTGGGTGTCATGACACTCGTGTATTAGTTCACGCCTTAGGTTCCCATACCTAGGTATGAACATCTGGTTCTCATGTGTGAATAAGAGACCGTCTTTTAACCAGAACCGACGAGTCTTATTCGCCGCATGAATTAGACTCCTTGCAAAAGATTCTTGTTCCAAGACTTCTCGTATACGATCCGGAATGGTACTAGACAATTTGGTGATGGCAGCTACACGTTCTAAGGCAAGACCAGCAAGTTCCGCTTTTCGGCTCAATGCATCAGCAACATATTTGGTATGTCCTGGCTTGTACTCGAACTTCATATCGAACTCGGCTAGAAAGTCTTGCCACCTTGCTTGCTTTGGAGATAACTTCTTCTGAGTCTGGAAGTAACTAGTAGCCACATTATCAGTCAAGACCATGAAGTGTGACCCAAGAAGGTACTGCCTCCATGTCCGAAGACAGTGTATGACAACGGTCATCTCTTTCTCTTGTACCGTGTAACGCCGTTCTGCATCGTTCAACTTCCGACTCTCAAAAGCTAGTGTCCTTCCTGCATAAGTACTCCACCAATAGCAAATTCGGAAGCATCAGTACAAACTTCAAAAGGCTTGGTGTGATCAGGCAATCTTAAGACTAGTTCTTTTACAACCACGGTCTTAAGATCATCGAAAGCGGCTTGGCATTCTTCACTCCACATCCAAGTCCTAGCTTTTTTCAGCAAGTCAGTAAGTGGTGCTTCCCTCTTCGAGTATCCCTCGATGAATCTTCGGTAGTAGTTGACAAGTCCAAGGAAGGACCGTAACTGAGCCACTTTGGTAGGCGGTTCCCACTCCTTGATGGCCTTGATCTTCTTTTCCTCCATCCAGATTTGTCCATCACCTATCCAATGTCCAAGAAATGACACTTTGGGCTGAGCGAATGAGCATTTCTCCTTTTTCACATATAAAGAGTTTTCATCAATACTCGGAACACGATCCGCAAGTGTTCGAGGTGCTCGTCCAAAGTGTGGCCATATATGACTATATCGTTAAGGTACACGACTATGAACCGATCGAGATATGGGTGAAAGACCTTGTTCATCAAAGTTTAAAATGTGGCAGGAGCATTTGTTAGTCCAAAAGGCATAACAAAAAATTTGTAAGCTCCGTACCTCGTAACACATGTGGTCTTCGGTTCGTCCCCTTCCGCTATTCGAACTTGGTAGTATCCCGACCTCAAGTCCAGCTTTGTGAAATATCGAGCACTACCCAACTGATCAAACAAGTCTTCAACTCTGGGAATTGGGTACTTGTTCTTCACGATGACTTTGTTCAAGGCTCGGTAGTCAATGCACATCCGAAGACTTCCATCCTTCTTCTTTTGAAATAGCACCGGGCTCCAAAAGGGGCCTTGGAGGGTTGGATGTGGCCGGCATCCAACAATTCCTTGAGTTGCTTCTTCAACACCTCCAACTCTGGCGGGGCCATACGATATGGGGCCATGACGGGCGGCTTTGCTCCAGGTTCTAACTCGATCTGATGATCCACCTCCCTCTTAGGTGGTAATTGTTTGATCAACTCGTCTGGCATCACGTCCTGGTACTCTTGCAAATCTTAGACTTCCAACGGAACGACCTCGTCCAGTTCTTCACTTTTCCTTCATAATGGATGCTACAAAGGTTGGTTCTCCCTTCTGAACTCCTTTCTTCAGTTGTAGAGCTGACAATGCGCTTGAGCAAGTCTCCTTGGTTCGGGTAGCTGAGATCACACAAGGGAACTTCTCGTCACTATTGTTGACTACTCCAAGGTAAGGCACCACAGCTACCTTGGCACGATCTAAGAACTCCACCCAAGGATAACTATGAAATCGTCCATCTGCACCACCATAAAGTCAGTAGTCCCTCTCCATGCACCAACCTTCATGTCTACCCACTTGGCCGCTCCATGAACCGGTATGGCTTCTGAGTTTACTGCCTTCATTGTGCTTGAGTCTGCCTCGACTTTCAACTTCAACCTGTCAGCTTCTCCCTTAGAGATGAAATTATGCGTTGCACCCGAGTCGACCATGGCCTTGGTCTTTTGCTCGTTCAGACTTATGTCCACATACATAAGTCCCTTGCTCGTACTATTCTTTGGTGGTGGTTGCTTTGCTTCAGGCTGGCATTTGATTGCACTCAACCGAATGACTCCCAAGTGTGAGTCTTCGGCCTTCTCCTCCTGTTCCGCAATCAAGGTGTTGAGCATATTTTTCTTGGGACAACTGTAAGCAAGATGGTCACCTCCAAAAATGAAGCATTTCTTCGTACGGTTATCTTGCTTGCCTTTCCACGCACTGTTTGATTTGGACCCTTCCCGGCTAGACTGTGGCTTGTCATGATAGATCTTCTTGTCTCCCCCATCTTTTCCTTGTTGAAATGGCTTGGATGACTTGTTCTTAGCAAGTTGATCAGGCTTGTTTGAGAAGTCATCAAGTTTTTCAACGGTGCTCAAAGCAATGGACAAGTCAATAACACCTCTGCGTTGTAGCTCCATAGAATCCCAACGAGGTAATCCACGGTTAAAGTGGTAAAAGCGGTCCTCATCTTCCATTGTTAATATGTTTAACATGATGGAATTAAACTGTTTGACATATTCAGAAATGGTACCTGAACACTTCAAATTTTGAAGCTTGTCCCGGGCTTTGTGCTCAACGTTTTCAGGATAGAACATGGCTTTGACCTCCCTCTTGAATTCTGCCCAAGTAGTGATGGAACAGATTCCCCTCTCAATTTCTGCATACTTTCTTCTCCACCACAATAGTGCATCTTCAATCAAGTATATGGTCGCAGTGTCAACTCTTTCTTGCTCATCATCAAGGCACGTGACCCTAAAGTACCTCTCCATTTTCCACAGAAAATTCTCCAACTCCTTAGCATCCCTTGCACCGGCGTATTCCTTTGGTTCCGGCACCTTCACCCTGGATGGCCCACGAACCGCGCCTCCTCGGATCTGGATCTTAGCTCATCAATTTGAGCTTGCAGCATCCTCACATAAGCATTTATCTCATGCTTATGTGTACCCATCTCGTTCTGATACGCCTCAAAGGAGACCTCCATTGATTTCTCCGAGTCATCTATGGTAGCATTTTGTTGATTCATGGCTTCCCCAAAGTCCGTGTTCATCTTTTCTACCATCTCCATGGTGGAAGACATATTTTCTTCCAATGATCCCACACGAGCATCGATACAGGGGTCCACTGACTTATCCCGTTGTTTCTTCGTCTTCTGAGTCTTATCAACGTTAGTAATAACAGTATTTTCAGCATCTGAAGACATAGTGAGAGATCTTACCGAGAGTAGTGTGAACCAAAGCTCTGATACCAGTTGTCACGGGGTTGTCCTTCGCCTCGACTTTCCTCCGTGTGGCACTTGTCTAGAATTTCTTTACTAGATAAGTAAGCCTTCCCTAATGAAGTTTAACACAACTTCAAATGACTACTCAAGATCAAACTCACAAGAAACTCAAGAACAACTTATGAACACTCAAGAACAAGAATAAACACTTGAATAAAAGTTATAAGTATGTATTTCTCTCCCAAACTTGGATGATTTACAAATGAAGGGGGCATCCCTATTTATACTAGTAAGGGGATGAGATCTCTACAATTCTAGAGAGTATGGCCTAGATCTTTACAAGTGTATGGCTAAGATCTAATTCTAGAGTTTTCTGTACTTATCCACACATATCTACACAATTCTAGATAATTCTAAGAAAAGGACAAAAAGAAGAGAATTCTAGAAAAGAAAGGCTAGTCATTTATCCAAAGGGCTAGCCAAGGTGGTGCACAAGGGTGGATTAGCCATATATTTAGCCATGTGCTAGCCATTTGGTGCACCCTTGTGACAAGGAGGTGCCTCTAAGATTTGAGATTTACGCCCTAATATCAAGCATTTAATGTTAACCTTTCCTTTAGCGGGGGTTATTTTTCCGATTTACGTTGGACGACAATACTTGGAGCATTAATATCACAAACAAAATGGAGTATTTCTAGACTGTGGCTAGTTTGAGGCCTGTTTGTTGGTTTTTTTTTTCTTCTTTATTTATTTTATTTATTTATTTTGAATCTTACCAAATAAAATTATTCACTTATTTTTGTTAAAGACTATGCCCCCTGATTAATTAGTACTTTCTCCGTCCTAGGAAACAGTTACTATCACTTTAAAAGAAAATGTTAGAAAATACATAAAAGAAAATTGATAATACCGAGAAAGTTGATATATTTGGTTGAGAGGGTCTACTTTAATTCACTATTGTTGAAAGATCTCGTCACCATATTTAAAGCCACACATGCCTTGTTTGTCTGTGCATACCTTTATTGAAATAGTTCTTATTAGTCTTTTCTTTTTTTTCCATCTCATTACTTTATATCAATGATAACAACTTGATACGCATTGTCATTTCCACCAGTATTATTAAAAAAAAAATCGACAAGAGATGTCATTTGGTGTTATTGATAGTCTGGTGATGGCTTTATATCACTTTATTAAAGAAGACTCGTCACGTAATGCAGTTGTCTATATAATTGAACTCGTTATGTTGGTGTATGTCCAATCTCATTCAACAAGTTATAGGAAATTAATCATGCAATTTTCTTGTGAAAAAGATGTAGGTGTTGTGAAGCCTGGATTTCGGTTACAAATTGTGTGACTGAAAAGTCATCTGAAAATGAAGGAAAAAGGTTTTGGGAACGGGTCTTTCAAGCATTTGAGCAACTTATAAGAAATGGTAATAATAGAACTAAGATATCAGTTAAAAATAAATTCAATTTTATCAACAATGAAATTGAATTTATGCTATAATAATGGTTGGAGTAAAATTAAGGTATCCATAATTGTCTTACGAAAATCGAGAGTATCCAAAAATTAGTTTAATCATTTTATTGTTTAATATTAAGTAATTTTTATTTGTAATACTAACATTTTTCCCTTGTTTAATTCAGAAAATGAGAGCTCGTATGGACTTTTGTCAAGACACACAGAAACCATTTAAGTTTGATGCATTGTATCAGCTTTTAAAGGATTGTGTTGCAGCATATAATGTAGAATGAATATTTCAATTAATTTAGTTTTTTTTTTTTCAAAATGTAATTTGATTATTATAGTTTATTTATGTATTGTATCTTTCATCCAGTTGGTGTAGTCATGTCAAGTAGGAGACATGTCAGGGTGATATTTAGTTTGTCTAGCCTTTTCAAATACTATCGCAAATTAATTAAGTGATGGCTATCGTGTGGTCATTCCGAAGTGATACAATAGGTCATGTCTTGTCTTTGCAGGACTTTGTCTACCGCTATCAAATTCAATCCAAGATAATTTAAAATACTAACATCTTGTCATTACGTCAAATTAAGTGCAATTAATTTAGATAGAGATAGTGTATGTGCATTTTACAATCACATATGATATTGTACTTTTTATCCAGTTGTTGTAGTCTTGTCTTTGGAACACTTTGTGGGTAAAAAACAAAACCTTTTCAGGCCCTCGTCTATATAAAGAGGAAAACCCCATCTCATTCTTAATCATTTCTAAACACTTCTTCTCCAATGGCTAATCCATCTTCATCCACTACCAAATCAATTGTTGTTATGAAAGAAGAGATACTCAAAAGAGCCATCGAACAAATTAACAATTTAATCAAACAAAAAGAAAAAGATACGGATGTTAAAAGAGCGACCGAGTGGGAAACTTTTACATCGTGTGGATCTTCCGAAAGATGATTGTCCTTAAAAACTTTTTTGGAATCTTGTTAATACGGGTCCTTTCAAGCCCAAGTGGGACGGTAAGTATAAGAAACCACTTGTATCTTATGGGGATGAGTATCTTTCTTCTTGCACATTAACGCTTAGAAATTTGTGCTACAAGTACAACGGGTTTCTACATAAGCACAAAGGGGACATGTTTGTATCCCAAGATAAGTATACCAAATGGGGAGGAGAACCGTTTAGTCATTTCGAAGCTGCATTGATAGTTGAATCTCGTACTGGGAAATAGAATCATATGCAATGTGTTTAGTAACTTTTAATTTATTGCTTTGATTTGTATTAGTATTCCAAAAAGATTCATTAACGATGTATTGATGTCTGAGATGAGGGACTACTCTTACTAAAATCTGAATTTTGTTAATTAAAATGATATAATGTGATTTACTTAAGTATCGTATGGTCATTCTGAAGTGAAGCAATGTGTCATGGTGTGGTATTTCTAATACTTTGTCTACCACTATCAAATTCAATCCAAGATAACTTAAAAAAACAAAACATCGTGTGGTCATGTCATATTATGTCTATATGGTCATTCCAGAATAATGCAGATGGTCATGGTGTGGGCTCTGGTTGGTCTAGTCTTTCAAAAAATAGTCCAAATAATTAAGTGATGGGTATCGTATGGTCACTCTGAAGTGACGCAATGAGTCATGGCGTGGTCTCTGCAGCACTTTGTCTACCACTACAAATTTAATCCAACATACTTTGAAAAAAATCAAAACTCGTGTGGTCATATCAAATTAATTTTGTATGGTCATTCCAAAATAATGCAGAGGGTCATGATGCGGTCTCTGGTTGGTCTAGTCTTCTTAAGAAATAATGCAAATTTATTAAGTGATGGGTATCATATGGTCACTTCATAGACACATTTTTATGTCTAAATTGTGCTCAATTCTCTATTCTACTATTACTTGATTTTGTACTTATTATGGGTTTTCATGTCTTTGTAGGTATTTTTGGGAAATAAACATTAGTGGAAAAATCAGCTCAAAAAAGTTGATAAAGGCACCTAGAAAAATTACTAAAGGAAACCATGAAATTACTAAAGGAACCCAGAAGAATTGATAAAGGCACCACAAGTTGGATTACTGGCACCCCTTTTAAATTCAAATTTCGGAAGGGGCGGGATGAAAATCTTATCGAGAGAATTTTTCTGAGTTTGGTTTGGAACGAGTTTTAAGGGATTTGGAAGTGATTGCGAGTTAGCCTAGTAAGGAAACAATCAAGATAGGATCAACACACGTCAGAATGAGTGTTTCACCCAGAAAAAATGGCTGGAAAAGTCGAGTCCACACCGGAAAGAGAAGTTATTCTCTGTTTCGGATTAACAAGTATTTGGAGTTGGTTTTGGATGGATATTTGCATCCTTATCAATTAAGGAAGGCTACTTAGGGTTCCCCTAACCTATAAATAACAAAGAGATCGAAGAAAAATTCATCGGGAGAGAGCCGAAAAAAATCAGAAGAAAAAAAAAATTATGCCGGGAAGAAGAAGAAGAAGAAGAAGAAGAACATACTACACCATAAAACTGTCATTTACTCTGTCACCTTTTCTTTCATAATCTACTGCGTTCAGGAACCGTACTTTATTCTCTGTGTAATTTTTTCTCTTCAGCAACACAGAAAATAGTCTCAGCAACACTTATATTCGTATCTTTTTTTTGTGTTACTTCTGTTTTTCTTTTCTTTTAAGCACTTTGAGATATTAACATGTATTTTGAGAGGGTGTTTGACATGAGGAGCTAGAACCCATTGCTAAGGCGACGGAGGAAGCTATTTTTCCAATAATAAAGTGGTAATTCTTATTTTATTAATTTTTGCAATTATTTTACAATTACTTGTTTTGAATTAAATTTGAAAAAAAATGATTTTTATCAATTAGTTGTGATTTCTTTTGATGGGTCATGCTGAGTTTAGAGTTTTTGATGTCTCATAATTTTGATTTACAACTAATATTTTAGAAATCTAACTTTGACAATTTTGAATAAATTGAATATATGAATTGCGAGACAATTATTAATGTTAAATCACTTGAAAAAATGGATAATGGTGGAATCCTTAGTCTCAGTTCTTTCCATAATTTGAAATCAATTTTACTTTAATCTTCTTTATTTTTAGTCTTAAAGATTAGGTTTAAAAATCAAATCTTTACAAGTCTGAGTATCATATCTTTTACCACTATTTCTAAAACACATCAATTTCTGGCGTCGCCGACGCGGACTTGTCTTTAGGTTTAGAGTTTTATATTTAGTTTTTTAGGGTTTTTTTTTGTTTTTAGTATTATTTTTACTTTTTTCTATTTTACGTTTCTTTGGGTATTTATCTTTTTGCTATAGGTTTGGGATTTTGGATTAAAAGGAAATTGAGCCAAAGACTTTGGTGATTAAAGACTTGGAGTTAAAGTTAAAGCTAAAAGAACGGAAAAGAAGACAAATAATTTTATTTTTAATTATATTATAATTTTATTTTTTTTAGATTTTATTTGTTTTTTTTTTAGAAAATTGTATTAGGAAATCTTTGATTATTCTTATATTTTTTCTTTTATTTTTGGACACTTTTGGACTTTAATTGGGACTTTTGACATTATTATTATTTCTAAACCCTACAAAAGGGTAATTTAAATATAAACTGCAACGGGGAAGGACGACAATTAATATATTGTCTCGGCCCCTCGGGTTCGTACAGTAACACAGGACGGTGGCCCGAGTCGACTACAACCGATTCATCCCCCGTCTGGTACGGGAGGTAAGACTTGATCAACCCATGAATCCCCCGCAAGTGGGTTTGTTGTATTCCTTCGTATATATATATGTTGAGGAACTAAATACGGATTTACTTTTCTAGTAAGGGAAAGAACTTGCCATACAATATAAGGACTCGGATTTCATCACCGTTTCCTTCTTGCCCGCTTTAGGAACACGTTACCAAACGCGAACATAAGCTTAAAATTTTGACTAGAAAGAGACCGATAGGGTAGCGAGCTTATATGAAAGTCATTCAAAAGGACTGTATTGGTTACTTTGTTAGCCTAACTCAAAGTTCAGGAAGATTATTTTAAGTTGATTAGAGCCGCCTTATAACCCAAGGAAACGTTTCCAAAGGGACAAGGTTATCAAAGCTCCTTAGAGCTTATCCTGTTTCTGTTCGACTTAATCTAATTCAGATCGTTCTAAGAGGTTTGTTAAAACTGTAACTAGTTGCCTTTCGAAGGAATAGAAGCCGGTCTAGAAATACTCTAAGTGGAGTCATCATCCTTTTTGTTTGCTAGATTCAAGAGGTTTGATTTGGTTGAGTCAGCCTTGCTTGTGATTGTTTAGAATTCCCTTCTAATTAGGATTTATTTTTTTAGTTTTTGTAGTGTATGCCAAGACCGCTTGAAATCATCACCGAGCGATCTTGAAAAAAAGACACTCTAGGTCGTTTGATTAGTGAAAAACCTAGTAGTTCTGTCCCTGGAAACGAGGACCTCGAAGACTCTTCTTTTGAGGGCCCTATTTTTGGAAATTTCAATTTTGATAACTTGACATTGTGTGAAGAAGTTACTTCTAGTCCTTTGATAGCGCCAGCAATGGCAACTTTAAAAGCTTTGTTGAATCCGACTAGGACTTTTCGTCCATCATGTATCAAGTTAGCTGAAACTGAAACAAACTATGAGTTGAAACCTGGTACCATACAGATGCTCCTAATCTTCTTCGGGAAAGAAAATGAAAACCTTATTTCCATGTTAGGGATTTTGAGGAAATATGTAGTACCATCAGGATTAAGGACCTAGATGATGAAGCATTGAAACTTAGATTGTTTCTTTTTTCACTAAGAGACAAAGCAAAATCTTGGCTATATTGTTTGACTTCTGAGTCAATTGAAACCTATGAACAACTTATATCTTCCTTTTTCCAGAAGTTTTTCCCTAGGCACAAAACATCATCTATTAGGCAGCAGATTTGCACATTTGCTCAAAAAGAGGGAAAATCTTTATATAGGTATTTGGAAAGGTTCAATGACTTATTATCACAATGTCCTCATCATGGTTTAGAAAAAGTAAGTCTAGTTCAGATCCTCTAAGAGGGTTTAGATTATTCGACAACAACCATGGTTGAGTCTTTATGCACAGGTGGGTTTGAAAATAAAACTGTCGATGGTGCGATGATATTTTTAAATGAAATCGCCGAAAAAACCCAGCCGAGGGAAAACATTAAGGAGCCCCAGAAAAAAATTCTTCTAATTAGAGGAAATGTCAATAGGGTGGAAGGATCTTTCGAATCAGATGCCAAAATAGCAGATATATCAAAAAGGTTGGAAGATTTAGAATTAAGTCAATCTAGTTGTGGAATTGAGTCCAAATTATTTTGGGAAGGACAGACTGTTGAAGAGCAAGCCCATGCCCTTTATAATAACACTAGATTTGATAATCATCAGAAGTTTGACCCCTATTCAGAAACCTATAACCCTGGTTGGAGAAACCATCCTAACCTTTCTTGGTCTAAGGGCCAGAGTCAAGGTCAGTTTAGTAATTCTAAGAATCCTTCTGGACCGGCACAATTTCAGAATCCGATAGATAAGACGATCATGAGTTTAGCAGAGTCTGTCACCTCATTAACTTACAACACTAAAGATTTTCAGCAGTTTGTCAACCAAATTTTACGAGAAAATCAAAAGATCATTCAGGATAACAGTCAGGTTATTTCCAATTTAGAAACCCAGGTTGGTCAAATCGCTGAGTCTTTGAGAGAAAGAGAAAAAGGCAAGTTTCATAGTCACCACACCCCAATCCTAGAGGAGTTCATGAAGTATCTTCTGGTGAGAAATCATCAAAGCATGTGAATGCAATTATAACCCTTAGAAATGGTAAAGTGGTAGACAACAAGGTAACCATGCCTGATAGTGAACATACTGTAGTTCACCCTTCTGGGCCAGTAGCTGAAGAGACTGACAAAGTCTCTAAAGAACTCGATGAAGTTCCTCATAAGTTAGATTTTGTACCCAGAGCCCCGTTCCCACAACTGTTAGCACCAACAAAGAAGGAATCCAACTTTAACGATATATTGG
This sequence comes from Papaver californicum, assembly GCA_023531435.1. Lineage (NCBI taxonomy): Eukaryota > Viridiplantae > Streptophyta > Magnoliopsida > Ranunculales > Papaveraceae > Papaver > Papaver californicum. The sequence continues at coordinate 54,263 of JAJJMC010025396.1, read as the reverse complement.
AGGTTTTTAAGCAAGTCATGATCAACCTTCCATTATTAGATGCAATTAGGCAGATTCCTACTTATGCAAAGTTCCTTAAGGATATGTGTACGCGAACGCCAAAGCTTAATGTAAAAGAGAAAACCTTTTTAGCTAGTCATGTGAGTTCAATTATCCAGAACAATACAAATCCTAAGTACAAAGACCCAGGGTCCCCAACCATTTCTTGCACAATAGGTAACTATCGTGTTAAGAAAGCGTTACTTGACTTAGGAGCCAGTGTGAACTTACTTCAGTACCATGTGTACCTCCAGCTAGGACTTGGTGATTTGAAACCTACTTAGATAACACTGTAGTTAGCTGATAGGTCTGTGAAAATTCCTCGTGGTGTCATAGAGGATGTTCTTATTGAGGTCGATAAGTTTATTTATCTAGTAGATTTTGTTGTCCTTGATACCCAACCTGTCCCTGGCCCAGAGAATCAGATACATGTGATATTAGGTCGCCCGTTTTCATCTACATCTAATGCGGTCATTAACTGTCGAAATGGTATTATGAACTTATCTTTTGGTAATATGACTATTGAGCTGAATATTTTCAATATTAGTAAGCAACCACCTGAGCTAGATGACACGTGCATTGAAGAGGTGAACGTGATATGAACATTAGTTCAGGAGTCATTACCAAACACTTTGTTAGAAGATCTATTAGAAAAATGCCTAGCCCACTTTGGGTTTGATTTTGATGTGATAGTGTGATTAATGAGGTGAATGCTTTGTCAGATTGAGCCCCTTTGATAGACACTAGTAATGGATGGAAACCTAAGTTCGAACCACTACCAGTTTCTAAGTCTACCCTAATTCCTTCTCAAGAAGAGCCCCCCTAAGTTGGACCTTAAATAACTATCAGATACTCTGAAGTATGTGTATTTAGGCCCATCTGAGATTTTTCTTGTGATTGTAGCATCCGACTTGGATAGTAACCAGGAAAGTAGGCTAGTGACCGTGCTTAATGACAATAAGGAAGCTTTAAAGTGGACCATAGCAGACACTAAGGGTATAAGTCCTAATGTTTGTATGCATCAGATTCATTTAGAGGATGATACCAAACCGTCTAGGGAGATGCAACGTCGACTTAACCCTAACATGAAAGAAGTAGTTCAAACTGAGGTGCTTTGCGGGTATTATTTACCATATATCAGACAGTAAGTGGGTCATCTTTTTAGATGCGGGTATTATTTACCATATATCAGAACAAACTACACCAGAAAACTGTCATTTACTCTGTCACCTTTTCTTTCATAATCTACTGCGTTCAGGAACCGTACTTTATTCTCTGTGTAATTTTCTCTCTTTATCAACACAGAAAAAAGTCTCAAAAACACTTATATCCGTATTTGTTTTATGTGTTACTTCTGTTTTTCTCTTCTTTTAAGCACTTTGAGCTATTAACATGTATTTTGAGAGGGTGTTTGACATGAGGAGCTAGTACCCATTGTTGAGGCGACTGAGGAATCTATTTTTCCAATAATAAAGTGCTAATTCTTATTTTATTAATTTTTGCAATTCTTTTAAATTACTTGCTTTGAATTAAATTTAAAAAAAAATGATTTGTATCCATTAGTTGTGTTTTCTTTTGATGGGTCATGCGAATTTTAGAGCTTTTGATGTCTCATACTTTGATTTACAACTAATATTTTGGAGATCTAACTTTGATAATATTTTGAATAAATTGAATATATGAATTGCGAGACAATTATTAATGCTAAATCACTTGAAAAATTGGCTAATGGTGGAATCCTTAGTCTCAGTTCTTTCCATAATTTGAAATCAATTTTACTTTAATCTTCTTTATTTTTAGTCTTAAAAATTAGGTTTAAAATTCAAATCTTTACAAGTCTTATTATCGAACTTTTACCACTATTTCTAAAACACATCATCACTCTGAAGTGACGCAATATGTCATGATGTGGTCTTTCCAGCACTTCGTGTACCACTATCAAATTCAATCCAAGATAGTTTGAAAAAACAAAACATCATGTGGTCATGTCACATTATGTCTGTATAGTAATTCCAAAATAATGCAGAGGGTCATGGTGTGGTCTCTGGTTGGTATAGTCTTTTCAAAAAATATTGCAAATTAATTATGAGATGGGTATTGTCTGGTCACTTCGAAGTGACGCAATGGGTCATGGTGTGGTATACTTCTATCAAATTGAATCCAAGATAATTTAAAAAATCGATACATCGTGTGGTCATGTCACATTAAGTATGTATGGTCATTCCAGAATAATGCAAAGAGTCATGGTATGGTTTCTTGTTGGTCTAGTCTTTTTAAAAAATAGTGCAAATTAATCAAGTGATGGGTATCGTATGGTCAATCCAAATTGATGCAATGGGTCATGGTATGGTGATACGGGAATAATTTATATATTTTTACCGCCTAATTTATAGTTTCTAGCGCTTGATCTTATATCAATTTTATTATTTTTATGCTTTTATATGTAGCATACATAAAACCTAAAGTTACGAATAAATAGGCTAAACGGGCTGAATTGTGAATAGAATTCACTTGCTTATTTGGGATAATAAATTTATGGAGTTAGTCGGTGATATTTTGGTTGTGAACGTGGAAGAAGCGGGGACATGACACCTGGAGATTGGAGTTCGGTGAAGAATAAAAAGAGTAGTGGCTCGATTTAAATCAAAGCTGGTCTAGAAAAGAGAAGCTGGGACCGTGAAAGAAAGGGGTGAATGAAATCTAGCCAACTGACAAAGAAAGAGTAGGTTGAGATGTGGCTTGCTTTTGGGTTTTCATAGTACATCAGGGAAAATAAATGGTCAAAAGGACATATAGTAGAGATGGGTTAGGTGAAGGTGAGGTCTTTGCTAAAGACTAAAGACGTGAGATAGAGGGAAGGTTGGTGGGCTAGACAAGCACGTGGTGAAGAGAATTAGGAAAAGAGAGTACATTGTTGGCTAGAATAGAAAAGTGAGTGGAAATTAGGTGTTGGTTTTGCTTAGGCATGAGGTGGATGGACTTTCTTGGTGTTGGTTAAATGAGACCAAATAAACAAAGTCTGAGAAGTAAAAAGTATCTTCTATTTTTTGAGAGAAGAGGAGTAGCACTAGGGATGCACAGGAACCGACCGAAACCGAAGAACCGGACCGGAACCGACGGAACCGTACCCCAAAAGAACCGAACCGAGGGTACAGGGTACTGGGTACAGGTACAAAAAATAGGAACCGAGTACAACCGGGTACAAGGTACAGGTACTACTCCAGAACCGACCTGTACCTGTACCTTGTACCCTGAATCAGATCTACTCCAATAGGTGATCCTTAATTATTGGTATTTTCGATAGATGTTTATGTAGTGCAATAGTCAGGACCATTGAAGAGATGAATGTCTCTTGTATCTCTTAGTTGCCACAACAACGCCTGATCATTTTTTTTGGCACCCTCCTACATAGAATCTTAGCTATATAGGTCTCATTGAATGACCCTTCTGCTATGGTGTTTGCAAAGTGTTGTCTTGTGGAGAGTGTAGTGTGAGGTCATCACCTCAAGAGTGTTATTTAGGCCATCAGTTCATGCATATTGGATCTTATTAGTTGTTGCTTTCTGTTTATATAAGTAGGTGTTAAAGTGTATGCTTTCTATCGCACACTGCAGATATCATACGTGGTTCAGCTTCTTTCACTTTTGCATGTAGATAACTTTGTTCTGTTTCCACTATGTGTTGTTAACTTAGGCTTTAAAAGAAGTTTGGCCATGGTCTTTCTACTGGATGCCCCATCATGATAAATTTATGCAATAATAGAGAATTTATAATGGGACCGATCTGCCAACCTGCTCCATGGTAGATCTTAGCTGATCTGGTACGCTGCAGGTTACCAATAACCATTTTTATGTTTTTTTCCCATTCTGAACTAAGTTCTTACCTGTAAGCTGGTGAAGAAACATGCTTAAGAATGGGATGCATCCATGAGGAAACATGTAGATGGTTGTGTTTGTGTTTATTTGATGGAAGTTAGTACTGTATACATTTCGTAATAAGATTGGAATGGTAACAACACTTAAACTTTCTATCTCTTTTACTTTAAAAATTTAGATTTATATTTAAATTTTAGATGCAACCAAAATAATTGTCAACAAAAAAAAAAACAAAAAAAAAACAAAGGGTACATGGTACATGACCGGAACCGAACCGAGGGTACATGTACAAAATTTGAGAACCGACCATGGGAGGTACAGGTACAGGGTTCCACCAAGAACCGATCCGAACCGATCTTTGTGCACCCCTAAGTAGCACGTAGGTATTGGTTGATTTAGGTAAGAAGCTGGCAGATGGACTTCTCTATGGGATAGTATAAAAGAGAGAGAAAAGAATTGAAAGAGGGAAGTTTTTCTTGGAGTTTGGGAGATAGGCGGCTGGAGAGAGGTTCTGGACTGAAACGAGGGAGAGTTATTTTCCTTTTCTGGTGCGGAAACCGAAACAGCATAAGAACAGTACAAAAAGAGGGTTTAATTTCCGAATCTCTTCTAATTTAGTTATGGGATTTGAGAAACCCTTTATCATGTCTCGCTAAGCTTTCTAACTAGTGTTGTATGTTGAACCCAATTGAAGTATTAGAATGCTTTAAATTGAATTATTTAGCACAAAGACTAATCTTAAGTATTATTTATTGATTTATCGAAAAATTAGTTGTTGCTTCACTGGTTCTGTGCATAATCAGTTGGACACAAATATATTTGTATTATTATTTGATATTTCATGCTTAGGTTAAATTCTTTGATGAGGTATGCTTAGAATTGCAAGTACTATTTTTGAGCCAATATTTAGTTTCCTATAATTTTCTCGCTAACGCAATTTGATGGTGTATGCTGAGACTTAAAGCTTTTGATGTGCCATTCTTAGGGTGTCCCAGTGATATTTACGACTTTAATACATATAATAGGTGATGTCTATGAACGGACAATAGATAAATATTCAAGAGTTATGTTTTATTTCAGTAATTGAATAGAAATAGTGGTGGATACTAAAAACCGTGGTTAGTGACTCTCCCATTTAATTACTTTACTAGTTTAGTTTAATTTATTTCGTTTTCATTCTTAAAAATCCAAAAATATCATTTCTGGTTAGTTCATTAGAGATAGCAGTTGTAGTATTTCCCCCACTCCTGTGGGTTCCAACCCGTATTTGCCTCTTCTACTTTATAGACGTTGTGTGATTGCGGTTTATTCATGTAGGGCATTCCAAATCCATATCAATTTTTTGCGTCGCTGCCGGGGAGCGGTTGTGGAATATATAATTTGTATTTTTAATTATCTTATCATAGTTTAGGGTTTTATTCCATTTATATTTTTTATTTTATATAATATTTTTATTTTTAGGATTTTTAGTTCTTTTTGATTAGTTTTGTGTCTTAGAACTTTGTTTCACGTACATTTGGGATTTCTCCTGGTCGTCTAGCTCAACAACATTCGTCTGCTGCAAAATACTCACGAGTTTCTTACTTATGAGATTTATATTAAACGATTTGGACAGGTTAGACGCTCGTTATCCTAAATTGTGAATGTTGATACGAGGTACTAGTACTTGATAGGTGCATAAATCATACATTTTAAGTAGTTTTTCCTGACCCTTATTTGCTATATTTGAGTGAATTACTATGATTTATTATCACTTTCGAAGTTTAGTTGTCTTTTCAGGTTACAGTTCAGAAACCCGCAGAATGGAGCTGTATGAGAAGAATTACCGAGGATCCAGTAAAATCTGCTGAATTTAGGCCTTTCACCCTCCACAATGTAGGAAATTGAATTACGAAGCCAACGGCGAAAGAACGAGGTCATTTTGAGCTCGTATGAGGAAGTTATGGGCAAAGCCACATGATGGCAAACTAGCTTGTGCTGCTAGCGCCCAGGCGCTAAGTTGGATGAACCGTAGGTGCTAAGGTGCTAAGTGGCTAGTTGGAGGTGCTAGAGTGGTTTGGTGGACTAGTGGCTAGCCTTGATGGAGTAGTATCTAGCTTGGGGAAGTCATATGGGATTAGGAAAGAATTTGGAGTTGCTATATCTTGTTGGGATGGAATAAGGAAACTAGCACATTTCCTAATTCAACTAGGATTCTAAAGTGGCTAACTCTAGTTCTATAAGGAGAACTAAACTCTTCTCATGGCAAGTCTTTGGGGTGAAGTTGGGACATAATATTGGAGGCCATGTGGAGGAGATATTCTCTCAAGGAACAAGAGCAATTAACGTGCACAAGGACGTGGCTACTCATGTAAAAAGAGCTAGAAAATAGGCTAAAAAGACTGACGCAAAGGTTGGCTGGGTACTCACGTATAAAAGGGATAGTTTATGCTGCTGGGAGGGGGATCACAAAATCACATTAGGTATACAGGGACAGACGTAAAGATATAGACAACAAAGGAAAAAGGCTGCAGCAGCTTTTGGAGGCTGCTGGCTACGATTGCAGCCATACTTCGAAGCTACAATCAGGCGTTGCAATCTTTCCGGGTTTGAGTAATTTGTTTCTTAATTGTTTTCCATGGGTTTTGAGAAACCCATGATGAGCTAAACCTCTCATATTGGTTAGGTATGTAATCTGAAGTTTGAAGACATGTTTATTAATTGAATGGCGCATATCTCATGATTTCATGTTATTTTTAATATCGTTCATGTTCTACCGTTTATAATTTATGATTGATTGTGTGTTTGTTTGAGTCATGAATTGAATGAGCATGCATTGATATCTACAACTAAATTAGAGTTTTCGATCCGGAATTATCGAAGGACTCTAGTTACAAGTAGTATAGCATATTTGTTAGCGATGGGATGTTGCCATGCATGTATGTGTAGAAGCTTGGCCTAGGTTGAATCCGAGTTGCACTTTGCGCCGGGTTACTTAGAATAACCTCAACTCACAAAGACCATTGCTTTCATTGGGTTGAACTTGGTGTTTACATCGAGTTATCCGGTGTTAAGAGTTCGGAGAGTGGCGCGATACCCTCTCTGATGATATTAGGAGTTTTGCCGGAATAGCCCTGCGATAGGATGCTATAGGGTTATTGGTATTACTAATGCATGAATGTTGAGTATGCTTTGATTGATAACATGTTGGAAAACGGACGATGAATTCTCTAACCAATGCTTCTCTCCCTGATACACGTTTTTATTAATTTGCTTTAGTTTGCTTTAGTTTGCTTTAGTTTAATTTAGCTTAATTCACAACATAAAATCCCCCTGTTTACTTGCGTAACTAAGAATAATAACAATTTAATTGCCTCTCTGTGGGAACGAACTTGTTCTTATTGCTATACTCTAATCTATTTTGGAAGAGTAAGAACTCGATTATTTTGGTTGATTACGACACGACCAAACTTTGGCGCCGCTGCCGGGGAGGCATAGCGGATTGTTATTTATTTTTAGTTTCGTTTTATTTTTATTTTTTGTTTTTTTGTTACGGTTCTGAATTTTTTTTTATAGGTACTTGAATGCGCATACGACTTCGATCAGGCACTTTACTGAACGAACTAGTCCGGGCAGCCAACACGCCACTTCCTCCGAGTACAGCAAGCGAGTTTGCAGATTCGGACCTAGAAGCAAAACCAGTAATGGCTAACGCCAACCGCACACTGAAAGATCTAGCGTCTCATAAGCTAGATACGGAACAATGGTGCATACAGACGACTTCTACTTTTGAGATTAATCCGGGATTGATCTGTGAGCTTCCTAAGTTCCACGGAATGACTAATGAGGACCCGAATAAGCATCTGATGGACTTCAATAACATCATGATGGCCATGGTTGGGGCTGAACCCGACGTTGACGGAGCCATGCTTCGAGCTTTTCCATTTTCTCTGGTGGACACGGCTAAGGAATGGTTATATTATTTACCTTCCGACAGTGTTACAACTTGGAACGGCTTGAAAAAGCTCTTTCTAGAGAGATACTTCCCTGCATCAAAGGCTTCTCGAATCCGTAAAGAAATTTCCGGAATGCAGCAGATGGCAGGGGAAACACTATATGAATGCTGGGAACGGTACAAAAGATTGGTCGCTAGTTGCCCACATCATCAATTCAGTGATGTTTTGATCGTACAGTACTTCTACGACGGGCTTGAACAAAGTGACAAAAATCTTCTCGATGCCGCGAGTGGTGGTGCATTAGCGAACAAAACTGTAACGCAGGCTAGAGAGCTAATTGAGGATATGGCAGCCAACTCTCAACAATTTCTGAGTCGAGAATCATCGGTCAAGAGAGTGGCCGAAATTTGCTCCGCACCGCATCTAGAGCACAAAATCGTGCAAATGGAGAAAATTATGCAACAGATAGCTGCCATGATCATCCCATCCTATGAGAGTGAGGCCGAACAAGTAAGTGCATTTTTTCCGAATCAGCAGAGGCAAAGGTATGATCCCTATTCCAATACATATAATCCAGGTTGGAGAGATCACCCAAATTTCAGCTATGCGAATCAGCAAGCTGCGGCTTCAAGGCCGGCTTTCCACCACCAGAATGGGATGCAACAAGCACAACCTCCACAACAAGCTCAAAATTCAGAATCGTCGAAGATGATGGCCATGCTGAAAAAATATTACGGCAAAGATGGATAAAAATCAGCAGACAACAGACAACGCGATAAAAGAGCTACAAACTCAAATGAGCACCATGGCCGGCAGATTGAATCTTCTGGAGACACAGAATAGTGGGAAACTCCCTTCTCAACCCATCAATCCAAGAGAAAATATCAACGCAGTGACATTGAGAAGTGGTACACGAACTGTACAGCCAGAAGAAGCCGAAAAAACCAAAGCTTCGAAGGAGTCAGCCGCGGAAAAGAAGGCAGTTGACGCCTCTAATTGTGCTGAAAATAAGGCTGTTGACGCCTCTAAAAATGCTGAGGTAAGTCGCGAAAATTCTAAAGTTCCTTTACCTACTTACGTTCCTCCTCTACCTTTTCCTCGCAGGTTTGCTAATTCGAAAAATGCGGAACAAGACAAGGATATCTTAGAAATTTTTAAGAAAATTCATGTGAACATCCCACTGATTGACGCAAATAAACATGTCCTCAAATATGCGAGAATTCTGAAGGACTTGTGCACCAATAAACAAAAATTAAACGGTAATGAGGTAATGAGAGTGGGGGAAAATGCTTCGGCAATCTTGCAAAAGAAACTCCCATTCAAATGTACAGATCCCGGTAGTTTCGATATTCGTATTGTTATTGGTAACACAACGTTTAATAAGGCCATGCTAGATTTAGGAGCATCAGTGAATGTTATGCCTGCATTTATATATGAATCTCTCAAGTTAGGACCTTTAAAAGAAACTGGAATTGTTTTACAACTAGCTGACCGTTCTAATGTATACCCTCGAGGTATTGTTGAAAATGTGCTTGTACGAGTTAATCAGTTAGTTTTTCCAGCAGATTTCTGTGTACTAGAGATGGCGGATGGATCAACTGATTCGTCTATACCATTGCTACTGGGACGTCCATTCATGCGAACGGCGCGAACAAAAATTGATGTCTATAATGGGACATTGACAATGGAATTCGATGGAGAACTAATACGTTTCAACATTTATGAGACGATGCGATATCCTAGTGACGTACATTCTTGTTTTTCTATTAATGTTATTGATTCTTTGGCTAAACAAGTGTTTGATTTGGACAGGAAGGAGAAACAAAGGCTTTGCATGATAATAGGATTTCTAAAAAACAGTTTACTGTTGGACAGAAAGTTCTACTGTGTAACTCTCGCCTTTATTCGAAGAAGTCTCGTTGGGAAGGACCCTTTATTGTAACTAATGTTTTTTCTCATGGTGCGGTGGAGATTCATTGCTTGACAACGGGAAAGGAGCTTAAAGTGAACGGACATCGCTTAAAGCCATACTATGAGCCGTTTGAACCTGAAAAAGTTGCCATACAGTTAGAAGAGGCGGTCCCTCTGGAGGAGTAGCACAGAATGTCTAGTCGGGCTATAGACGTTAAACTAAGCGCTAAATGGGAGGCAACCCACTGGTTTTGTATTACTATCTTTTGTGTTCGATTTTTATTTTATTTCATGTTAGAATTTCCCATCTTGACGTTACATTGGACGATTCAATTTACATTGAGGACAATGTAAAGTTTAAGTGTGGGGGAGTATTTAGGCATATAGATTTTTACGTAGAATTGTTAGGCATACACACATTTGCATGAAAACCTTCAACTTTTAGAGATTTTAGAGTCACTTAGCATACGGCTAGCTACGTTTACATACGGACTTCTACTCGAAACAACTGAACTTAGAAATATTAGAGAACTATATTCGGAGTGCTTAGTTTTTGAGAGGCTAGAGCCAACCAAAATGGACCTAAATTGCCGGTAGGAGAGTACAGGTTAGACTTGTGATCATTCAATACCCATGAGTGAGGCACCAGACCTTCAATTATACATTTAGAGTGTTTCATCTGCGCTAATTCCGGGTAGAATGATGAGCTACCTAACCTCGCACCAATTTTCAGCACTATTTTTGATCTCTTGAGTGCTATTTTTTATCAATCATGAGGGTGTCATCAGAGTTGCTAACTTATTCTTGTAGTTTGGTTTGCAGTTGGCATCGTTCTCTCGACAACGTCCATAGAAACATAGCATCATCAACAAGCGGAACATCAAAATTTGAAGGAAAGTTGAAGACCGTCAAGGTGCAAGCGACAATTCAAAGAGAAAAATTAATATTTGAGTAAAGCAACAATACAATTAAACATGTTGAAGACTTACAAAAGCGAAAGAAATCGAAAGGTGTGGATTCTATACAGATTTAGAGACGAAACAGAACTCACGGGAAGAGAAAAAACTCACGAATCAAGAAATTGAGAAAAATAGCAAAAGTATCCAGGAGAATAAGCATACTCACGTAAATGAAAGAATAAATAAATAAATAAATAAAGTGAAAAAGAGTTGTTGAATATGGAATAAAGAGAAAAAAGAAGAAAATATATTTTTTGCTGACCCAGAGCTATTCATTCTGAGTTACAGTACCCGGAGATATTCATTCTGAGTTACAGTGCTTGAAGTGGTACAGGTCGTGAAGAGAAAAAGAGCTAAAAATCGTCAAGTTCTACGAAGTTCAAGAGTTCATTATCTACTGTTGATACCAAAGACGTTTCTATGGGATGTTGGGAGAATGGTGCTGATTGTCGACCGGATGAGAAGGTAAGTAACAATTCCCATCTTCGCATAATGGTTGATTTCCTTTCTTAGAGGTCACTAGAAAAATAAAAAAGGTTCTTTCTTGTCCCACTTTCTACGGGATCACATCTTAATATGACTCGGAAGGTTACCTTTCCTTCCTACCTGTCAACATGTGTAGGCCTTCTATCTTTATTCTTGCCTGCACATATGTGAGAACCATAAAGTGCGTCTTTTGAGTGTCAAATTCATAAAATCCTATTGGTAAGGCAAAAAAATTCGGTCACTCTCGAACCGGGACTCTTTTATTTGGTGGTTTTCTCCAAACTCAAGGATTAAGCATGAAAATAATGTTCTTTTATATTTCTGAGTTCTTATTGTTGGTATGTAAAAACTTTATGTCTTCGTAGCTTTTCGTATGCAGGTGCTTTGGAATTTTTAGAAGTTGAAGTAGGTTTTGTGGATATATCTCTTGTAAACCCTCACGAGACTATAACTCGTCCACTAGGGACACCTAGGGGTTTAAAGGCTTGTTGCACATGCTAAGTGTAACCGTTTACTCGACGAAACGGAGTTGTATTTTAGATTAGTTTAGATTTGTAGTTTGCTCGAGGACTAGCAAAAGGCAAGTGTGGGGGAATTTAATAGGTGCATAAATCATACATTTTAAGTAGTTTTTCGTGACCCTTATTTGCTATATTTGAGTGAATTACTATGATTTATTATCACTTTCGAAGTTTAGTTGTCTTTTCAGGTTACAGTTCAGAAACCCGCAGAATGGAGCTGTATGAGAAGAATTACCGAGGATCCAGTAAAACTCTGCTGAATTTAGGCCTTTAACCCTCCACAATGTAGGAAATTGAATTACGAAGCCAACGGTGAAAGAACGAGGTCATTTTGAGCTCGTATGAGGAAGTTATGGGCAAAGCCACATGATGGCAAACTAGCTTGTGCTGCTAGCGCCCAGGCGCTAAGTTGGATGAACCGTAGGTGCTAAAGTGCTAAGTGGTTAGTTGGAGGTGCTAGAGTGGTTTGGTGGACTAGTGGCTAGCCTTGTTGGAGTAGTAGCTAGCTTGGGGAAGTCATATGGGATTAGGAAAGAATTTGGAGTTGCTATATCTTGTTGGGATGGAATAAGGAAACTAGCACATTTCCTAATTCAACTAGGATTCTAAAGTGGCTAACTCTAGTTCTATAAGGAGAACTAAACTCTTCTCATGGAAAGTCTTTGGGGTGAAGTTGGGACATAATATTGGAGGCCATGTGGAGGAGATATTCTCTCAAGGAACAAGAGCAGTTGACGTGCACAAGGACGTGGCTACTCATGTAAAAAGAGCTAGAAAATAGGCTAAAAAGACTGACGCAAAGGTTGGCTGGGTACTCACGTATAAAAGGGATAGTTTATGCTGCTGGGAGGGGGATCACAAATTCACATTAGGTATACAGGGACAGACGTAAAGATATAGACAGCAAAGGAAAAAGGCTACAGCAGCTTTTGGAGGCTGCTGGCTACGATTGCAGCCATACTTCGAAGCTACAATCAGGCGTTGCAATCTTTCCGGGTTTGAGTAATTTGTTTCTTAATTGTTTTCCATGGGTTTTGAGAAACCCATGATGAGCTAAACCTCTCATATTGGTTAGGTATGTAATCTGAAGTTTGAAGACATGTTTATTAATTGAATGGCGCATATCTCATGATTTCATGTTATTTTTAATATCGTTCATGTTCTAACGTTTATAATTTATGATTGATTGTGTGTTTGTTTGAGTCATGAATTGAATGAGCATGCATTGATATCTACAACTAAATTAGAGTTTTCGATCCGGAATTGTCGAAGGACTCTAGTTACAAGTAGTATAGCATATTTGTTAGCGATGGGATGTTGCCATGCATGTATGTGTAGAAGCTTGGCCTAGGTTGAATCCGAGTTGCACTTTGCGCCGGGTTACTTAGAATAACCTCAACTCACAAAGACCATTGCTTTCATTGGGTTGAACTTGGTGTTTACATCGAGTTATCCGGTGTTAAGAATTCGGAGAGTGGCGCGATACCCTCTCTGATGATATTAGGAGTTTTGCGGAATAGCCCTGCGATAGGATGCTATAGGGTTATTGGTATTACTAATGCATGAATGTTGAGTATGCTTTGATTGATAACATGTTGGAAAACGGACGATGAATTCTCTAACCAATGCTTCTCTCCCTGATACACGTTTTTATTAATTTGCTTTAGTTTGCTTTAGTTTAATTTAGCTTAATTCACAACATAAAATCCCCCTGTTTACTTGCGTAACTAAGAATAATAACAATTTAATTGCCTCTCTGTGGGAACGAACTTGTTCTTATTGCTATACTCTAATCTATTTTGGAAGAGTAAGAACTCGATTATTTTGGTTGATTACGACACGACCAGTACTGCTTTTCGAAGTGGAAAAATACTTAAATGAGTTCTTTGAACTCTTCCGTTCCAATTATAAGGATAAGAGCAATTTTTTCTTTTCTTTTGTGGTGTGATGTATGAAATGAATGAATTGGTGTTTGCTTGTTTGTTTACTTCCTAAATTTGCACCAATTTTATTTTGTATAAGATTTTGTTTTTATTTTCTTTGTATATATGGAGTCTGGTGACATGACTGGCATTTTGGAACTCATCCAAAAAGTTCCAGAGAGAAGAGTAAAAAAAAAGAGTTATTTACTGAAACAAATGAAGAATATGCTTGTAGAGATTCAAATTATCATGAACCGGCAAATGAGCAATATTGTAATGAGTATAATGTGTGTTCTCCGACTTTGAAAAATTTAATCAAACAGTTGATACCTAATACTTCTTATGATGTAAGTCTTTCTTTAGAAGATTCACTCAACCAGTTGAATAAAAATTCACGTAGGAGAGACTTAGTGTGGGAACAAATTCATGAGACTTTTAGAGAAATCGAAGAAGAACGGTCAGCTGCTAGTATTGCTCCAAGTGAACTTAATTGCCAGTATAGTGTTTTCAACTTTACCCTTGATAATCCGATAAATTTTTACCTAATATAGGGTTAGAATTGTGTGCTTCTAAAGTTTTATTGAATTACTTTGCATCCAACTACCCAAAGTTTTGCCCGAGAACTAGCAAAATATAGGTTTCAGAGTATTTGATACAGGCATAATTTATACATTTTTACCGTCTAACTTATATTTGCTAGCGCTTGATTTTATACAAATTTTATTATTTTTATATTTTTATAAGTAGCATACATAAAACCCAAAGTTACGAATAAATAGGCTAAATGGGCTTAATTGTGAATTGGAATTCACTTGCTTATTTGGGATGATAAACTTAAGGAGTTGGTCGGTGATGTTTTGGCTGTGAACGTGGCAGAAGCGGGGACGTGGCACCTAGAGATGGAGTTCGGTGGAGAATAAATAGAGTAGTGGCTCGGTTTAAATCAAAGCTGGTCTAGAAAAGAGAAGCTGGGACCGTGAAAGAAAGAGGTGAATGAAGTCTAGCTAAGTGACAAAGAAAGAGTAGGCTGAGGCGTGGCTTGCTTTTTGGGTTTTCATAGTACATCACCGAAAAGAAATAGGGGTGTTCACAGGTAGACCAACCCGCCCACCCCAAACCGAACCGGCCCGGACCGATTGTCAAACCGCTCCAAACCGGATATATATTGGGGCGATTTGGGTTGGTATTCGTAAAACCCGAACCCATAGGGTTGGGGAACGGGTTGAGGGATCCAAAACCCGACTGCCCCAATCAAACCGATGGGTGTAAATAATACAATAGTGGGGTGTATAATATAACCCTATAAACATATAAAGGCAAAAATAAAATCCTAAAGCTAGCTTTTCAACTTCTTTCTCTTTCTCTTGTATTCTTCTCTCTGTGACTCCGTCGGCACACACAACAATTACAATTCTTTCTCTTGTATTCTTCTCTCTGTCGTCACACACAACCATTACAAACCCTAAAAGTATATTAATGCAGTCTATAGAGTTAGATAAGGTTGAGGAAGAGAGGCGTAAAAGAGAAAAAAACAAAAGCATTCTCGTATCCGAGGTATATTATGATCATGTTTGACAGTTTGAGCGAGTACTGATGAGTGATGATAATATCCTGATGTTAGAGTACTACCACTTTAATTGGTTAGTTGTCTATGTGATGAAATCATGTTTTTATGCATTTGGTTTACTAACATTCTTTCTATTTGTATTTAATTGTTCATGCAGGATGAGCCATCCACTGTAACTACTAGCACTAAGGTGGTTAGTTTTAAAGAGGTAATATCATGCAGGACCGATGAATAACGGTTTGGGTCATATCGATTTGGACAAAGTAATGGTCCGGTTTGGGTTGATATTTTGATAAACCGCATAATGGTCGGGTTGGTTTGGGGCAGCCAAAAAACCACCGGATCAGACCGCTGCACACCCCTAAAAAGAAATGTTCAGAAAGACATATAGTGGAGATGGGATAGGTGAAGGTGAGGTCTTGGATAAAGAATAAAGACGTGAGATAGAGGGAAGGTTGGTTGGCTAGACAAGCACGTGGTGAAAAGAATTAGGAAAAGAGAGTACATTGTTGGCTAGAATAGAAAAGTGACTGGAAGTTAGGTGTTGGTTTTGCTTAGGCATGAGGTGGCTGGACTTTCTTGGTGTTGGATAAATGAGACCAAATAAACAAAGTCTGAGAAGTAAAAAATGTCTTCTATTTTTCGAGAGAAGAAGAGTAGTACGTGGGTATTGGTCTACTTAGGTTAGAAGAATGGCAGGTGGACTCCTTTACGGGGAACCGAGTATAAAAGAGAGAGAAGAATTGAAGAGGGAGGTTTTTCTTGGAGTTTGGGAGATAGACGGCTGGAGAGAGGTTCTGGACTGAAACGAGGGAGAGTTCTTTTCCTTTTCTGGTGTTTATGCCAATTTTCCCATTGACATTAACAACCAATGATTTAAGGATAATACAATAAACATAAGATTTTAACTAATGAACAGATACACAGAATCATTTTAAGAACAATGATTTGATAGACATTTTAACAATCCAACCATTTACAGATCATAAATCTGATCAAAACTACAGTTACAAATCCATCATCTTTTAAAAGCAAGAAAATGAATCATGAATGTCCTATCTTTTCTTATCTAATCATTCACAGTACATACCTAATAACCTTTCTCTTTCTTGGTTTGATAAATCTTCCTTAGCCTTTTTTCTCCTTGATTTTCCGACCCCCTCCCCGTTGAATGCTCTCTTCTATTTATAGATTTATTAGTGGGTCCCTCTTGTCCCGATACCCTCTATCGTTCTCCTTATTATATTAGGATCGGGATGTTTATAAGATTGACAGATCATGCTTTCTATGGTTTACATGTGTCCTTTGTTCAGCTTTGTCCCGATCATACATGTCATTAAAGTAATTATTGCCTTACTTTCCCGCTCCATGTTCATCATTATCCTTACTTTCCCGTTCCATGCTCATCATTATTCTTACTTTCCCGTTTCGATCAGTGTGATGTTACTTTCCCGATCCTAGGTGTCGATCATGCAGAGATTTGCTCAGTCTTTCACATCTGTCCTGTCTCGATCTTTTGAAATGGCTTTGATTGTGTGCTTCTCATTCTTCTTAATTTCATTGTTTCCTTCTTAATTGCCTTACACGTGTCTCCCTTCTTTTATTTCCCAACATCTGGTACGGAAACTGAAACAACATAAAAACAGTACAGAAAGAGGGTTTAATTTCCGAATCTCTTCTAATTTGGTTATGGGTTCTAAGAGACCCTTTATCATGTCTTGCTAAGCTTTGTAATTAGGTTTTTATGTTAAAATTATTTGAGGTATTAGAGCAACCACAATGGCGTGACTAGAGTAAACGACCAAAGAGTAAAATTTTTACTCTTTGGTCTGGCCCAAGAACAACGGTGATATAGTCGGGCGGTGTTCTAGCAATTTGTCTGGTGTTGAGCGGTGTCCCAGTGATGCGCTTGGAAATACGGGCGAAATCCTAGGATAACGGTTGCTCGAGACGGTATTCCAGCATAACGCTCGAAATGGGGCGTAGTCACTTGGTATTGGACGGTATCCTAGGACCACGCTCGAGAGACGGGCGGTATCCCAGAACCACGCCTGATGGGGCGAAATGCTAGCAGCCCGCCTGAATGAGTTGCGCTTGTGCGACTCGAGCGTGTGAGTTGAATGGGACGGGCGGTGTGCTAGCGCCCCACCTGGAATTCCAAGTGAGATGCTAGCAGCCAGCCCCATTATCATTTGCTTCTTCTCAGTCGAACCCTATTTTCTTTCTCCTGAACCCTTTATTTTTCAACCGAACCCTCTTCCAACCCCTCTTCCTCCTCCCCTCTTCAACCCTAATGCTTCCCAAACGAAATCCCAAAGACCCGCCTACCATTTTGAGACTCCGCTCAAGTTTTTTTCAACTTCCAAGCGTAATCAAGGTAATTTATTTTGTTTTTTGAAAATTATATAAGTTTTGTAGATTAAATTAGAGTACATTTTATTATTAGGTTTTGTTAGTTAAATTGGTTATATATGTTGAATGATTAAACATGTGATTATGAAATTGAGATATTTAGGTTTTATTAGAAATTGTAATTATAGAATTGGGATAATTTTTAGGGTTTAAATGTTGTAAATTGGGTACAAAAAATTGATGATCATTTGTTGAATTGAAGATAGAATTGATTAAGTTGTTGTTTAATATGAGTTGGGTGATGGTTAATTTTTTGATGAATTGACTAGATTGTCTTGAAAATTTGGGAATTTGGAATGTTTATGTTTTAAAACCTATGTCTATGGAAGTATATAATTGTGGAATTTTGATGATATTTGGTAAATTTGGGGCATTGATATTGAAGTATTTTGTTAATGATGAATTTTGTTCAAGAATATTTGATTTTTGTATGTTGGTACATATGATTATGTAATTAGATAATTACTTTTGTAATTATGAAATTATAAGGTTTTTCCTTGATTTATTGATTATTGTAGATTTTTATCTTTTTGCATTGTGAGGATTATTCATGATTTTCAATGTTGTATGAATTGTTTGGCCAGATGTCGAGCAGTTGGACGTCCAGATTCGTTGGCCGAAAGAAGAGGGAAAAAAAGACTAAAATCGTCGAGGATTCAGAGGAAGACCGTACTGTTGAAGAAACAGTAGAAGTTCCAGGGTTGGAACACTATACACTTGTGGAAGATACTGAGGGTCACGCATCCACCAATATAACGTATTCAAGCGACGCCCAATTCAAGTTTTCACATCGTGGTTCCCTCAAATCCGTCCTTTAGATCTACCAAGGTACTATTAAACATGCCCCTAGGGTCAAATATATAATTGAAAAGGGAGGATGGGACCGATTACTGACCATAGTTTTGGTAGATTTATCGCATGCGCTTATTGACTATATTGTTGAGCGCTTTTGGGATACGACCAACAGTTTTCACTTCTCGTTTGGTGAGCTTGGGTTCACTCCCCTTGATTGGGTAATGCTGACATGAATTAGTATCGGTATTGGTAGTCGTGTTCCGTATGACTCAGGTGGTTTCAGATGCAATTACGGTTAAATTTTTGACGACTTATTTGATCAACAAACCTTGATTGCGGCTAACGAGGATAGTAGACTTCCTAATAGAGTGGCCAGAGCCTTCTATATGTATGTTTTGGGTCAGTTCTTCTTTAGCACAAAGACCATTATGATTTGAATAAGATAAATTTTAAGTATTGTTTATTGATTTATCTAAAAATTAGTTGTTGTTTCACCGGTTTTGTACAATACAGTAAACTCTGTGCGTAATCAATTGGACACAAGTATATTTGTATTATTATTTTATATTTCATGCTTTGGTTAAATTCTTTGATGGGGTATGCTTAGAATTACAAGTACTATTTATGAGCCAATATTTTATTTTATATAATCTTCTCGCTACGCAATTTGATGGTGTATGCTGAGACTTATAGCTTTTGATACATCATGCTTAGGGTGTCCCAGTGATATTTGGGACTCTAATACATCTAATAGGTGATGTCGATAGAACGAACAATAAGTAAATATTCAGAATTATGTTTTAATTCAGTAATTGAATAAAAATAGTGGTGGATACTATAAACCCTGTTTACCGATTCTCTATCATCGTTTTTACTTTATTAGTTTAGTTTAATTTTGTTTATTTCATTATTAATTCTAAAAATCCAAAAATATCATTCTTGGTTAGTCGATTAGGATATTGATTACGGTAATTTCCCCCGTTCCCTGTGCGTTTGACCCGTACTTGTCGTTGTCTACATTGTAGACGTTGTGCGATTGCGGTTATTATAAATAGGTATCTAAAATCATATCATCTGGTCTCTGCAGCACTTTGAAAATATATCTATAAAAAGCCAACAAATGCAAGCACCTTCCAACCAACACTCAATTTCCAAATAATATCCAAGCGCACCTTCGAACCAACACTTTACTTCAAAATAGTTTACAACCAATATTGGAAAACTTTGACAATAATGATAAAGATATTATTCAATATTCTTATTCTTCTTCCTCTTCCGATAAGGTTTCATTATCAGATGATGATGAAGTTGCATCAAGCGTTAACAACCGAGCAATCATTGCGGCTGTTATTAGGTCAAATATTCACATGATTCATCATCGTATGCAAATAAAAAAAATTGCATTGCAGGTGACAAACTCCTGTGGAAAGATTATTTTTCCCAAAATCAAACTTCTCCTCCTGTTACATTTCGTAGAAGATTTAGAATGGGTCGAGATTTATTCAATTGAATATTATTATATGTGGTGTCTAAAAATGATTGTTTCGTTAAAAAAAAACAGATGCTTATGATGTTCTTGGACTAACACTTCATTAGAAAATTATAGCAATTATGCGAACATTAGCTTATGGCTGCGCAGCCGGTGCAATCGATGGGTACTTCCTTATTGGAGAAACAACAGTCTTGCAAGCCACCTGTAAGTTTTGTAAGACGATTGTTCAAATATATGGTAAGAATATTTGCGATCACCAACTCCAGGTGAGGTTGAAATGTTACTCAAGAAAAACAAAGAAAGATGATTTACAGGAATGTTAGGAAGTGTGGACTGCATGCATTGGAAATAGGATAAATGTCTGTAGGCGTGCGCTGGGGCATACACCATTTATAAAGGACACCCGGGTATTATGCTGGAGGCAGTGGTGTCGTATGACCTATGGTTTTTGGATGCATTTTTTGGAATGTCGGGATCCAACAATGATATTGATGTGATGAACGTTCTTATATTTTTCGAGATCTCGTCAATGGAAGAGCAGCACCAGTAAGCTTTGTCATAAATGGAAATCAATATAACATGGGATATAATCTAAGTGATGGTATATATCAAGAGATTGCAACTATTGTGAAAACATAAAACGACCCCATACACAAAAGAAGAAGAAAATTGCAGGGATGCAAGAGGGCCCCTGGAAAGATGTAAAACGAGCCTTTGGAGTATTGCAACTGCAATTCACAATTGTTAAGCAACCTGCAAGGATGTGGAATCCACATGATAGTGGAGGATGAACATCGTCCAGGTACATATCAACATGACTATGACTCCCGCCGTCCAATAACACCCGTGCAAATTTCCAGAGAACATAGTCAAGAACTTTAAAGATCGTCAGTTGTTCAACGCCTTAATGATGTGGCCGACAAAGATTTGCATTTTTACCTGGACAATGACTTAACCGAATACTTATAGAATAATTTCAGAGATAACTGAGAAGTTGGGAGATCGATCCCGCAATTAATTTTAACTTGAATTTTTTATTATCCAATTTTTTTTTTTATGTTCTTCTTTTTCTAGTATGTCCGGTTAAATTATGTGTTTATTTAATGTTGTCGTTTAGTTTAGACTATGTATTGTTATGCCTACTTGTTCGTAGTGTTTGTAGTTTATTTTATGTTGAATAAAAAATAAAATTAAGTTAACAACAAGAATTAATTACTTAATGACCGTTTAGCATATGACCTTACCAATTTAATCCACTCGTAAGAAATCGACTAATTCAATGACTCATTTGATAGTTTTAATATATTCATCTCTCAACGGTTAAACCTTATCACCATTGTCTTCATCTTCTTCTTTCTTATTTGGTTCTCAACTTTTCTATCCATCGCGATTAACCACAACAGACTCAAGCCAATCTACTCGAGCTCCACCATCAATCAGCAACAACCAACTCAAACCCAATAATTTTTTCTCCACTTCTCATCAATCTCTGAAAGAACCAAACTCAACTACACCTTCCATTGGACACCATCAATGAAAGATCATCACTGTTATTAAGAACAGCTCCATCAACTCAGCAGAAATCAATGCAACAACCATCATCAGTCTTTGTTATGTTCAGTCTCTTCTCTGTCGTTGCCAAAACACAACCACTTATGAATTTCCTCAAACACAATCTTCCCTCGTTACTCACCATCATCACCAGTAGCCAACAACAACAAGAATGTTTCTCGACTTAATATAGAGGCAGTGAGTTCGAAGGTGATACTCAATATCGGTGTATAATTTTAGATTATTTTGAATTTTATTGTGGATTGAATTGAATTAAAATTTAGGGGTTTGATTTTCTTCTACTAAGTTGCAATTTGGGTTTATTTGTTTGATTGAATTGAATAAAAGATTTTGGGGGTCTTCTTTAAATTGTTTATTTCTTCAATCTAGATTCTTGATTTGGGGTTGGATTTGTCGTTTCTTTTAGTAAATTGCTAGTTTGGCATGTACGGTGGATTGGATTGAATTGATTATTAGGTTAAATTTGTGTGACTTGATTTGTTGTTTTTGATAATACCAGTTGAAAATGATTGGCATAAGTTTCCTAAAGAGCTTGTTGTTTGATCATCCTCAAACACTTTTTATTCAACTTTATGGCTCTCTCTCAAGATCATTCTGATAAGGGGTAAATTTAGCTAATATGGATATTGAAGTGAAGACGCTGAAATTCTATGAGGTCTTCATAATGAAGATCTCATCATGATTATGTATCTCTATGATACATAGAGATTATGACATGTATAATGTCTTTAACTGGAAATTCGGATAACCCGAGCAATTTCTATCATTCATAAGGCTAATAATGTAATCCACAGATTATGTTACGGAAATTATAATAAAATAAGGTTAATTATTTGACTTGACAGTCTTTAACGGATCAAGGTACCAAACTTTAATATTTTAAATGTTGCGTTACTAAAAAAAATGTGTTGGATATTTGTTGGGTACTAAACGTTAAATAGCCCATAATTAAACTAAAATTATAAATACTTAAACCGGTAATAATAACAGTAAAGGTCTTTATCCAGATTGACTTGATTTTCTTCTACTAACACGCTTTTGTATTATCTCTTCCTTTGGTAGTTGGTGATAGTATTTTTTGTTGGTCATCATATTCCGAGATGCCCATCATTATTATGCGATAATCTTTTTCATATGTTTTCTTTGCATCTAAGTCTGCTTCTCTTGCCCGTTTTAAAGATCTATCTTTCTCCCTTACCACAAGCTCAGATTGTCTCACCGTAAGCTTCAACTGTGCTTGTTCTTTGAAATTGACATTAAAATTTGTTGTTCCTTAAGCATTTCTTCCAACGTTTCCTCTTGGGCATACATTTTTGCTTTTCCTGTCTTCTTTAATTGTTTAGCAACTTTTTTGCTAAGCGTCCGATCATATAGAATATTGATGTCGCTTTTATCTATGCCATCACCTGAGGACACCCCTGTTGCATTGGTGCACCCGTTGAATTGAGATTCCGATAAGTCACCATATTCTTATTCTTCACCGTCGTAGCCAACATCATGGGAATCTCTAGCCGAATAAAACACTTGTGTCATATGCGGTGAGAATTTTGGCGAGTGTTCGAAAATTTGGTAACACTCTCCATGCTTAAAACTCCTCCCCTTATTAGTTAGCCGAAATTACACATTGGCTTTTGTTATCTATTATTGTTTAAAAACAAAAAAAACATTTACATATAATTAAATTATTAATTGTTCAATAAATAACGATCGTTTATCTTCATCGTAGGATCTCATTCACTCTAATATTATTTTCAATCTAGTAGGACCAAATAATTCGATCGGGGTTGTTGCTGAACCATACCACATAGTTCCAGCAACAACGAAAGCTGCAAAAAAGACAGCAGCGATACTACTGGAAAGGACAGTTTCAATATTACCCCTCTCTTAATTTTGCAATGTATAATGAAACATCTTTGGATATTTTTTGGAAACGACTCTTAATTATACCCGAAGTCTGTATAGGTGCACCAGGTAGTGTATCTTCGATTTTGTTTTTGATATGTAACCACATCATTTCTTCTGATAGATCACAACCGTCAACAGGATTCTTGAGTTATTGATAAATGAGCTTTGCACAGGGTGACATCTTCAAGTGTTAAAAAACTAGGACCACGATGATTAGCAGCCATGAGAGTTATTTTTGAAACATGAAGAAGGGAAGAAATCGTGGTTTGGTGTAAAATTTTGTAAGCAACCAAGCAGTTATTTATAAGTTGTAGTAGAAAAAAGCCGTTGGATATAACGTTCCGAAAACTATTAATTGAAATTCAAAACCTTACGCATTTTTAATCAACGCTTGGAATCGAGCGCATTTTTTATCTGCGTTTACTTTAGATAACGTTTGGATGGAACAAAGTTTTAATTAACGTCTACGTTCGAACGCAGCTTTAAAGTGCGTTTAAGCAAACACATGTAAAGATAGAGCTTGAATCAGACGCTATTGTAAAAACCTTTCGGAATTAGGACGCTATTAAAAAAGAACCCTCAATTGGGGAATACTCCCACAAATTGGGGGATACTAAAAAAAAATATTATGAAGTAATTTGAAGAACCTCTTATCCAAATAATTTTGCAATGACTAAAATAGCCTTGAGTATCCCCCAAGTGTTGTTAAGATTAGACTTATATTTTAATTCTTCTATATCTTTTTAAATATTAGTTTTAGAAGAAGAAGAAAAATTTATGAGATTTGAATGAACTTGAATGATATGAGAGATTCTTCTTTATCTTTTTTTTTTATCAACGCCGATTGTACAGCCGACGTTGCCTTCAATACAAAGCAATGTCAGATGTAGTTTTTTCTCTTTTTTTTTTATCAATGTCTATTGTATTGCCTTGAATATAAAGCAATTAATGCCGGTTGTGCCAAAATTCTTGGCAGAGATTTTTCTCAACAACCGGCATTGCGGCTTCACTCCAAGCAATGCTGGTTGTGTATAAAGACATGGCGGAATTTTAAATTTAAATTCTTTCTCAAATGCCGGCATTTCCTTCATAATACAGCCAATGTCGACCATAAAAGTCGGTATTGCATTCATAATCTAACCAATACCGGCTGCAACATAAAATCATCATTTTTGTCATAATTTTTAATTTAAAACCGAAAACAATGTTTAATTTTAGGTATTTTTATACAAAAAATTAATCGTCAAAGAAATTTTAAGAACCGCCGATGAAATGACAATGACAATGAAACGAAGAACTTATGAGAAGAAAAAAACGACGGTGGTGAAAATAGTAATAAAGAAGGATACTTTTTTGTTATTAGGATAAAAGTAATAATGAAATTAAACCCTATATAACCGTAGATATCCTTAATTTATAGGAGTATTTCCTAACCGAGGGTTGTTAAAATAATGCATCTCATTTCAAACACCGCTATTAAGTGTCCTTAACCCAAGACGCAGCTTTTACAACTTTTACAACTGCGGGCTACTCCATGTTTTTTTTTAATTGATATACAGCGTTTGGGCCTACATGACTGTGGTTGTTCTAACGAGGGGGCTACCCCGAATATCAGTAAAATTTCTGGATATTTCCAAATCTCCAATTACAGAGCGTTGAGACTTAAAATGAAATAAACAAAAGATAGAATTTCAAATGAGCGGATAACCAAAAAAAGATAACTTTTTGAACTTGAGGAGATGCAAATATCTTCAGCTTCGACTAGCTTCCGAGTTAGGGTTTTACAGTTAAACCCTACAAAAAGTAGATATGATGACTCTGTTATCAGTATTGGTACTCCATCTGTTCCAACTTTACTTTCCAATGTTGATTTCATTTCCAGTCCTACAAACCCATTTGTAAAACATTGCTTAAAGCTTCGCCAAAGCTCATCTTATCGACATTCTCATTCCTCTGTTATTGTTGTTGGTACTAACCCCATCAGGTATTTTTCTATATAACCTTTAAAATTGCTTC
This sequence comes from Papaver californicum, assembly GCA_023531435.1. Taxonomy (NCBI): domain Eukaryota; kingdom Viridiplantae; phylum Streptophyta; class Magnoliopsida; order Ranunculales; family Papaveraceae; genus Papaver; species Papaver californicum. The sequence continues at coordinate 28,856 of JAJJMC010025396.1, read as the reverse complement.
ATTTTTTCCTCTTTTCTACTACTTATCAAGTAGTAATCAACTAATGTGGTGTAGGGAAATTACCAATTTCCAAGAATTGGTAGAAGGAAAACCTACTACTGTGGATTGCTTACTTGTACTGGATGGCGTTGAAGTTCCTAAAGGCTTGTCTTATTCGTCTATGCGTATTGTTCGTGTGAGTTCTACTGTGATGAAAAAAGTATCTGGGGTTCAATCAATTGATTCTATTGAAGCAGTAGCTCTAATGAGAATTCCAACCAGTTTCTGCAGTTTAAATGATGACCAAAGAGAAGCGAATGTTCATAATTTGTTCCCTTCGCCTCGTCGGATTCTAGTTCTTGACGGAATCCAGGTAATTTCAGCAATCCTTTGTGATTTCATTTCATTGTGAGATTGTAGAATAAAATTAGGTAGTGCAGCTTATTTGCCTCCACCAAGTAATGTTTATGTGCATTTTTCTTATCTATATTTCTTGTTTTGGCTGTGTGCTTGTATGAGTGAACTAACTGACGACACTTCATAGGATCCTGGTAACCTTGGTGCATTACTTAGATCTGCTATAGCGTTTGGATGGGTATGTTATTTTCTTATTGGTTGTATTTTGAGTATTTAACGACATCCTTCATCAATATTTGTCAATGGTAATTGATCGAATAAGTTTATGCACAAAACAGGATGGTGTGTTTATGCTTCCTGGATGTTGCGATCCTTTCAACGACAAAGCACTCCGAGCGGCTAGAGGAGCTTCCTTTCAAATTCCTATAGTTGCTGGTAATTGGGGTCATTTGAAAACTCTCAAGAACAAGAACAAAATGAAGATGTTGGCTGGCCATCCAGAGAGCGACCAAGGACCGAAGTCTTCATCTCCACTTTCCCGAGAACTTGCCAAGGCATTGATGGACAAAAAGTTGTGCTTGATAATGGGCAGTGAAGGAAATGGTCTTTCAGAGGAATCTAAACAAGCTTCTGAGCTCATAAGCATCCCAATGGCAGGAAATTTTGAGTCTCTTAATGTATCAGTTGCCGGTGGCATTTTCTTGTTTATGCTACAATCTCGAAACCAAACATTAGTCTAATTTTCGTTTATGATCTGATTTTTCCACTGTGCATAGCTCTTTTTCTTTTAGGTCTCTCTGAGAAACCATAAAATCTGAACTTAAAAGTAATATTTCATGTCTCAAGTCTAGGAATCTGACAGGATGATTGAACGATGTTCAGTTGTTCACCATTGATCCTTGTGCCAAATGAATAAGGCCTTCGAGATGGAACAGCAAGGGATCCAAATTGATCTGAAGAGTAAAGACTGCTTTCTAAGCATTATTATGCTTCTTTAGACCAAAAATAGAAGGCAGGACTTGTTTTGAGGCCGATTGGTTATATCCTAATTCTGCTCAACTGCGACTCCTATTTTGATATTTTCTTGAAAGGTAAGTATTTGGTTGTTACATATATCTTCTTGTGTTATTCAAGCAGGCAAAATTATGTTCAAGGAAGTGTCCAAAACCATTTTAGGAGAAGAGATTGTAACTCTGTAGGGAAAAAAAAAATCTTTCAAGAACTGGCAGACACACGAGTAAAAGTACACAGCTTTGATCAACCATTGTGATCAAGCTAGAAACACAATGGCTAATAATAATGAAGATACCTACATATTAGCGAATGAATATTACGAGGAATGAGGTATTACAATAGATGGATTCCTTGATAGAGTTGTATTTAAGGCGCTGTTTCATGTACAGTTATCAAAGACCAAGACTACTAGGTACGCATATTGTATTTACCTCGGAGTTTTTATTTTTCTATGTTCCTAATATTTAAAACTAAAATGAAGTTTCTTTTTTTGTGTCTATAATAATGTTTCAGTAAGAACTGACCAGATAAGCAGGCCTGAGCAAGAGTGATGTTCATGGCAATCTGAAAAAGTGATTGCAGACCTGAGAGTTGAGGTATGGATTGCACATTTGTTAAACAACAGGTTTACTCTTCCGTGTTTTGCTTGTTGGGATTGGGTCCCTTTTTCCCGTCTTTGTGATTGTTATTTGAATCCTTTTTGTTGCTCTTGTTGTGTAATGGGTTCTTTAATCCATTTACTTAAGTTGATGGGTTCATATAAGAAGGTTGTTACTATATTCAAGCTGCTTCGTTGTGATTCACCATGTAGTTAAGTGAAGTAGATGAAGGAGGAGGGAAGATTAAATGTGCGAGTAGTGTCAGACCTTGCATTGAAATGCTCCAGCTATTTTGTTACAAAACAGGCTATTGACTCCCACTTAATTACTGAGGTATGCGAATTATATCAGAAAAACCAGTCTGTTCATCCTCTATGTAAGATAACTAAGAATGGCATAAGTTATGAGGTTGGATACTGCATTTTCCAAGTCTGGTTATGCTCATGCCCCTCGTTGTATTTAAGAAATCCCCGGGAAGAAATTAAACATGAGCGAGAAGGAAGGTGCAAATTATGCGCACAATAAACATGATAGTTCAACTGGAGGAGCTGCTCATGGTACATTCCTCTATTGACTTATTCTAAGCTTATTGCATCTGAATCATTGATATTAGTACATGACCACATACATATCCTTCTCTATGCTTATAGATGTGTTTTCTGACATTGTTTATAAGTGCTGTTTTTTTGTGTTGATGTAGTTTGGAGCATAAATGGTAGTGCGTTGCCAAAAATAAATCTATGGTTGAGATTTATAATCTTCAAAAGATATTAAAGTTCAAAACAAAGGAGAAGGAAGACATGATGGAGCTTAACATCTAGTGTTATGTGGCATGTGTGGTAAATCATATGTTGAGATGCATAGTAACATATGGGATATGTGGATTGTTATCATCTAGCGCGTAGGTCTCATAGTTGTCTAAAGTGAGGTCGAGAGTTCGAGCCTCTCTCACCCCAAAAAACATTTTTAATTTATTTTCAGTTCAAACTGCTACGAATCCAACGGATCCAAAACAGTCACTATTGATTAGTCTATTTATCTCTCTTAACATATGGAAATGGGGTCAAGCTCTGTGTCATTCACTTTGTGTTGTCACACATGTACACTGTACTCTCTCTCTCTAGACTGCAGGACGTAAATTAATGGGAGAGTAAAAAAAGTGAATTTTGTTTTCGGCGGGGGCATGTGCTAAGGTGAATAGCTTTTTCCATTTTTAGTGCTCTTCTTTTTTAATTGTTTTATACGTCTTAAATAACTCTGTTGATGTTGTTCTTCTGTTTTCAGAAAATCTTGTTTAGAGAAGAAAACAGTACTAGTACTCCTATATTACATTATATACAACTTTCAACTTCTGAAAGTAGAAGAACTTAAACTAATAGAAGAGTAGCACACTATCTAGAGAGAGAGAGAGAGAGAGAGAGAGAGAGGAAGTCAAGGCAATGAAGATAACCAGGAAGAAGAAAAAGAAGAAAAAGAAGAAGAAGAAGAAGAAGAAGAAGTTCGTTTCTGTCTCTTAGCGCTATCAAAGGTGTGATTTTTCTCCTGTTTTACTTTTCTCTAGCTTTGGGTTTTCTTTAGCATGCTATGGCATTGGTTAGTATGAGCATCATCACAAAATACATCAGAGTATCAAAAATGTGTATCTATTTCTTATGATTGAATTATTTTCTTTCTTGTTTACTTAGAGATAAATTGTAATTCATAACCCTGAAATTATTTTTTCAAATTTTTGGTCTAATTTGTAGTAAGATTTATTAAGAGTTTTCATTTGGTGTTCCATTCTCCATCTTCAACATTCAATATTAAAATTCATACATTTGTTTTTGTTTTGCAAAAAACTAGGTACATTAACTAGATACTGTTTCAGTTCTATCAATTAGCTAGATCTTGTTTTCAAATCTCTGTCATTCTTAATTAAGATCTTTTTTATTTTTTAAACAAAGTACAAAGTTGAATTTAATATTATCATTGTATGAAGTTTGAACTTATGAGTAAGCCTCTGCCTAACTAGTGTTATCCCACCATTATGTCCCAAATCAATCTAACACTACGACCGTACTAATGGACCATGGTAGGTAGTACCCTATATAGAGATAGACTGTAAAAGTCAAATTTGATATGACTTGGTCAAGGATAATGGGACTGTTCTGATCATGGATGACACGTGATGCTTGATAAAATACACGTGTGATCAGAACTAATACACAAAGAAATGTTGCCTTAGTGCAAACCTCTCACACTGCAACTTCCTAGTGAGCCTTCTATGGTGTTTGGATAACTGTAAAATATTTTACGGTATAATTTATTTATTTTTATTATTTTTAGAAGGTTGCTTGACCAAATTGATTTCTGACTTTTTTTCTTTTAAAAATTGAAAAACAATTTCTTACGTGGAATCCAAACAGACTGCTATTAGATTAAAGCGACACAATGTGATTTTGGTCGTCACTAGGTTTGGCAATAAATTTAGATGTGGGTGTGAATATAAGTGCGGAGAGAGATAATGTATTGTTTCTGGTTTAGCCACTGCAACACTCAATCGAAATTTTGGCGTTGGATATCTCTTTCCATAGGCAGAGAGCTGACAACAACTTGTTATCTCTTTCTAACTCATGTCATTCAATTGATCTCATCAAATGTATCTCCGCTTCTTTAGGGTTTCTCTCTTTTTTCTCTTCTGTTTTTAGCAAGTAGTAGGACCAAATCTTCGAGAATTCAATGGCTGTGGACATTATTTGGGAAATTTATGTGGCCCACTGCATTCATAAATTGTCACGTACCACAAATCTTGATGTCTTTCACAAATTGTATGTCTACTGATTTTCTTTCACTTGTTATAGCCTCCCTCAATACTGTGTGTTTTGATTATTTGGTTTTCTTTGATTCAAATTAGGACCAAATGGGACATTGTTTTGATGGATGGTACAAAAGACAATGATGGACAGGGCTATTGAGGAAGCTTTATTTCTCTTTTGATTTATTTTTCTTTAGCAATCTGATGATATTGGCATGAATTGGCTCAATCTTAGTATAGGTGTACGTATAATAACCTTGTATTATACTACAATTATTTCGAAGTTTTCAAGGATTTCCGTTCTCTGTTTAAATCCAGTAACAATATTTTGTTGAGTCTTAATTTACAATGTTAGTTTGGACCTTGTATTATATTAATTGTGATAAGTTCTTCGTGTAGAACAAATAAGGTTGAGAAAATCATGATATAGAGAAAATGAGAAAACGTTCACCATTCAAATTCAGAAAAGAATCTCACACAGCATTTGTACAAGACACAAAAAATGATTCTGTTAGAGAGAAAAGAGAGAACCGATTAGAATAAAGCAAGTGTAAGAGACGTTATCTAAATAGATAACTAACACCGGATATACAAAAAGTGTAAGATGGTGCGAAAGATAAAGAGATAGAAGATTAGAGTATAGTAGAGAGAATCTTCTTTCTGATGTGATATTATAAAGGAAATGCTATCTATTTATAGGGAGAAGAAGATGGACATTTATAATGGAATTAAGGACATGTACCTGTTATTACTAGTACCTGTTATTACTAGTGGTGGTGGTTACAAAGTAGTGGGGTAAATAAAGAGCAGAAATGAAGATTAAAAGTTGATGGTGTAGTGTGGTGTAACTCCACCGAATACTTATTTTATAACATAAGAAAAATATATTATTGTTATTTTATTACCCTCCCTCCATGTAAAAGGAGAGCAAACCTTTAACTTGGACTGTGGAAACATAAATCTGGGAGCGGCAAAGCCTTTGGTGAATATATCAACAATTTGGTCCATAAAAGAAATATAAATAACCTGCAAGGACTTAGACTGAACAAGTTTTTTGACAAAGTGGAAATCCAAAGCCAAATGTTTCATTCTACTATGAAAAACAATATTAGAAGCAGGAACAATATACTTTTGTTATTATAGGAAATTATAGAAGAGTCAGATAAGAAAACATGAAGATCCTTGAACAAGTGACAGAACCATAGAACCTCAGCTGCAATAGAAGCAAGAGATATGTACTCAGCTTCAGTAGAAGAGCTTAAAACAGTTGGTTACCTTTTAGCAGACCAACTAACTTGATTGGCCCCAAAAAAGACACAATAGCCACTAATTGATTTTATATCAGATGTAATGTCAGTCCAATCTGCATCAGTGGACCCCTGAAGAGCAGTATAGTCTTTGGTGAAGAAAAGACGATGCTCCAATACACCCTTAATTTATCTTAGAACTCTCTTAGCTGCAACAAGAGGAGTAATAATGGGAGCACGCATAAACTGACATTTGGTTCACAAGAAAACATATTTCAGGCTTAGTCCAAGTGAAATACTGTAAGGAAACAACTGTGGATCTATATTCTATGGGATTAAGAAGAGGATCTCCACCAACTAGACTAAGTTTAAAAGAAGCATGGCATGGAGTATTACAAGACTTAATACCTACTAAATGTGTCTTAGTCAAAAGATCTAAAGTATATTTAGTTTGAGACAGAAACAAACCATTCTCATTTCGCTTAACTTCCAATCCGAAGAAGTAATGCAGATCGCCCAAGTATTTAACAGGAAAGTGAATTGGCAAATGAGCAATGATATTATCACAAAGAATTAAATTAGTACCAGTGAGAATAATTTCATCTACATGAAATCGAATGATTGAAATTTGATCTCACAATTTTTGAACAAAAATGGAAGAATCATCTAAAGAAGGTACATAATCCAAGGCTATTAAAGAGTCTGACTATATCTCATATTAAGCTCTAGGAGCTTGTTTGTGCCTATACAAGGATTTATTAAGCTTGCAAACAAAATCTGGATGATTTTTATCAACATAACCTTGTGGCGGAGTCATATACGCGTTCTCTTTTAAATCACCATGCAAAAAGGCGTTACTAATATCCAATTGCTTAATTCTCCAATCAAAATTTATAGCAATAGAAAAAACTACTCTGATAGTTGCAGGATTCACAATAGGACTAAAGGTGTCATTATCAACACCTTTTAGTTGACTTAAACCCGTGGCAACTAGTCTGGATTTATATCTTTCTATAGTACGGTCAGGGTTTAGCTTGATCTTGTACACCCATTTGCACCCAACCAAATTTTGTGAAGGATCAGGTGCTACCAAATCCCAAGTAGTTGCATTCTGCAATGCCAAATACTCTCTCCTCATGGAATCAACCCAAACTTTTTTCTTAGATGCTTGAGAAAAAGAAGTATATGTTTGAACAAACAGAGAACTAAGATAAGTTGTAGGAAGAACATGCTTATTTGTAAACAAGACTTTTGGCTTGAAAATGCCACTCCTACCTCTTGTTTTTATATAGTGAGATAAAATAACATGGGTATCAATTGAAACAAATTGCGAAAAGTGGATACGAAATCAGAATCAGTAGTAGAAGAAGAAAATTAGAGGTAGAAAATTCAGTTAAAGTGGCAGAATTGAAGTCCAAATAAGATACATAAGTTGATTGAGATTTAGAAAAAAGAAAATATTTTTCATGGAAAACAACATGCCTTGAAACATAGACCTTTCTAGAACCAATGTCAAGACATTTATATCCCTTATGAGTAGAGACGTAACCCAAGAAAATACATTGAGAACTTCTTAGTTGTAGCTTATTAACTATATGGCTTCAACCAATGAACACACAAGCATCCAAAGTTTTAAGAAACAGATAATCGGGTTTCCTATGAAACATAATTTCAAATGGGCTAGAAGCAAGTGAAGTCTTGGTGGGAATTCTTTTAATGACAAAATTAATCGTAGAGATAGTATCAAACCAAAACTTAGAAGGAAGAGAAGACTGAGTTAAAAAATTTATAGTTATCTGTATCAAATGTCTATGTTTTGATCTAGCACCACCATCCTGTTCAAGTGTATGTGGACAAGCAATTTCATAAAGCACACCATATTATGACAAAGTAAAATAAAATTCCCCTCCTCCATTTTTTCTTATAGTCTTGATAGTATAATTTAACAAGTTTCAATATTTGACTTACAACGAGGAAAACAAAAAAAGTAAAATCAGATTTAAGAACAAGAGGATATATGATAGGTGTCTAAAACTCTTTAATTTTAATATCCATTGTTTATGCTTTCTTTGTTATTTTTTCTTGTGTTTTGCGTATATTATGCTTGTTTTCTATTTTATAGGTATTTTGGAGTCATTTGGAGTAAAAAAAAAAGAAGAAATAGGCGCAAAAGGGTAAAATTATCATTTGACTGGTAGATGTTATTCGCAACATGCCATATGTTAAGGGACAACCAAGCCGTTCAATTTGATTACTAGCGTTTTTCAGGGGGGGTCCGACTGTTGGGTACTCATATCCAAGTCTTATGTTTCTAACAAAGACAAAATATCTATAACATAACTGTTACACAGATAACAAAAACAGACAAATAATAAAATAACAATAATACCCTAAGCATATATAATTATTCTTCTCACACTCCCCCTCAAGCTGAGAACGAGAGAAGTGCACCAGCTTGCTAACCAAAGGATAAAATAGAGAATGTACCAAGCCCTTGGTAAATAAGTCAACAACCCGTTGAACACAAAAGAGGTAGTCAAGAAGGATGAAGTTACGAGGTCCCTGATGAAATGGTAGTAAATTTCAATGTGCTTGGTTAAGATTCAAGTAGAGCCTTCACACCACCAGGACATTCCATGAGACAGAATTGAATCCCCGCTCTCTAAAAATTGAGATTTGGACCTTTCGAACCGGTTTGTCCTACCTTTCTTTCTATACCAGAAACGGCACATATTGTATTGAATTAAGAATTCATCTATAAGTGACCACTCTTCCAACATAATGAAGTAGGAAGGGCATCGACTGAATATCGAAAAAAGACTATCCTGGTCATCATGTTCTACACTCAAATGGAAGCTTTAAGGTGTCAACCGCAGCATCAACGATAAGTGTGTAATCACACTGATATCACTCTGGGCCTAACAGGAAAGCCAGTAAGGAACCGTGCCTCACCTATTGATTTGAGCAAAATCAGCACTGGATATGTACATAATTAAGTACCAGGGGAGGCATCATATGCTGATATTTGCATGGCCTATCTGTCCATCCTATTTACACCTATATATGAAGATCTAAATATGAAGCTTGTTTCCGTCTTTAGTACCACGTCTACATCTATAAAATTAGCCCCACTTAGGCCAGTTGGCTGGTGGGAATCCCCTCATTCATCCAAGTCTGGTCATCTGATTCTTGGGCCACACCTTGGGGAGTATTCCGCTACGGTGAAATACCCTTGTTTCTGAGTCCTTGACTTTGAGCATTATTAAAAGGTAGTTTCCTATTTTCCTTTCAAACTTTCTCAGATATTTTATTTTATATTTTACTACCATCATGTCACACTAAGAGAAGGCCTTTTGCGCTTATACAGGTGACTAAACATATCTCTAAAACTTCTTTGGACTAAGGAAGAAGGCATCTGAAACCGTACCGAGGTCACTCCCCATGCTTCGTAAACGTATGGACACTGCAATTTCCGCAGTATTGGTAAGCTATATCAAACTTAGGGCACGACATGGTAAAGAGCTCTTAAAGAGCTTTAAGAAGAAATAGAAAAGCAAAGAAAAATGTATGGTTTCCAGATCTTTAGGCTCATGTCATGGTAAAGCAACCGGGACTACTCGAATCAGCAAATGACAGGTTGCATGCCCCATCTCTTTTAAGATATAAAGACTTAAAGGACCCTTTATCCAAAACAAACTGGACTTCACTTCGTAGGAAAGGCGTAAAAGGCCTTAAAGTCAGTCTAATTCCCAGACAGTCCCTTCAAGAGCAGAATTTAGAGAGCAGTGGGGACAAGAAACATTTACCTTTTCAGCTTTTCCAGTTTGTGCCCATAAATAGATACCGAAAAGCACTTTTAGACAAAGGATTTTTTACTTCTCTGACTTCAATACACAACAACTTTAGATTGGGATTCAAAAGAATCATGGTTCTATTCTCAGGATTTTACTCTTAAATATATAGGAACTCATGGTCTGATACCTCAAATAAATTTACTGGAGACTCCGCCAGTTAATTTATTAGCTTAATACATTTTTTTATATATACGAGAAAATAAGGGCAAGACTCCGTCTTCTCATCTCTTTAAACTGGGTGACTCTGTTGGAATACTTTTTCCTTAATGGACGGGCCAACTAGCATTGGTAGCTCTTTTCGCGAATAGTTGAAGTGGGCAATTTCCAGTCTTTAATAGTAAAGTCGATGTCGATAATAGAAGTTGTCCATTCCATAACTTGGAGCGTATTAATAAGGGGCAGTATCAACAATATTCTAATTGCAATAGTGAGGTCGTTTCGAAGAAAGACATTTACGGACGAATCACTTCTCAGGTAAGTGAATGCGGTTGCAAAAGCAAGCTAAACTGGTCGCAATCCAAATTGCATAGAAAATGCAAATACAAAGTATAATGTTCCAAAGCGGAGGCGGTTTTCCAGGGATCAAGGTTCAATGGATAGATCCATATGACATAGAAGGTGAATTAATTCAATTGCTCTCAATAGAAAGAATTCCCATATGAGTGTTGCTGATCCGAATGACGCGACTTCACGAATCGCAATGCCAGCATGAGACGCTACACCCTATCCAAGAGACAAAAGTCCCTCCAACACCCAATAGTCCGTTTAACACACAGCATACCGGGTTTGACGTAGTGAATTATGCAAATGAATCAAATTACTTCGACCCTTATCTCGTACTTCAAGTTAATATCATAGGAATAAAAAATCCTATCTTGGGAGTACTCTGTAGGAACCCACTGCTTGTTCCGTTGCTTGTGGAGTTGATTATTCCCTTGCCTTCTTTTTCATGTTCATAGTTGTCAGCTTTTGGACATGGGATTTCTTGGTGGGCTAAGACACAATATTTATTTCGGGGAAGGGCTTGGCTTACGACGTGCTTCCGTGTTGGCTTGCCTCGACGACTTGCTACTAGCCGATTGAAAACAGTATAGGCGAGTTCCGGGGAAAAGAAAATACTTGAGTAAGGGATTTTAAGAGCTTTAGACTTAGTCTTCAATTATGTCTATGGATCACTCCCTATATAATTCACTAAACATCATAGAAAGTCATCAAACCATTTATGAAATCATTCTTTTCATTCCTTTATTCGCGGGGCATCAGGAACTAAGACAAGAATCGTTTGAAGACGGAATACAGGCGTTCATACTTGCTCTTTCGCTTGCTTGTCTCGGCCTTGACAGGTTTGGAACGAAGGGCCTATGAACTGGTGGAGCAGAGGATGCGCTTTAAAGGGTATTAGACTACGCGAAAGGCTATGTCTATAGGTGAGCGATTCAAGCAAAAGGCCAATAGATAGGTTTCAGTCTTTTGAAAAGGATGAAAGTATGCTTTCTTTCCCTATTTCTCAGGCTCAAAAAAATAATCTCTTTTTCTGATGGATTCCATGGGTTCTCTTGCACGCACAGGAAGAGTGACGTCTGTTGTTGAACGACATGCATCAAACGAAGGTTCGAAAGAAGCTGGGAGAACAAAGTGACCGAACGGGGCCATTCACCCCTGAAGCTGAGACCAGGGCTCCCACTAAACAATTAAAAAACTACGAGATGCGCGGGAAGGACGAGGCTTTCTTGGGAATTATGAAAAGGGAAATAAGGAGGAACAACAAAGGGTGCGCCATGTTCAGGCTTGTAAAGTTTCTTAAATACCTTTGGCATTTCTAGTTCCTTCCCTTAATTAAATTAGCAAGTTTTTATGATCTTGACTTACTGGCCCACTTTTTCCCTTCTGCTTGTGAGCCCCAGTCTTTTGATTTATGCTCCCTTTTAGCTCAGCTCTATGTGGTATGGATGATGCTCCCTGCTCTTGTCCTTCTCTGTATCAAAAGAAAGCAAAGCGTGGAAATCACCCTCTCTCCTTTTAGATCATATTGGATTGGAAAAGAGAAAAATTATCTCTTATATACCACATATTCATCCATTTTGAACTCGGTTTACAGAAAGCCCACTGACAGACTGAATGTCATTATTACGAGCTACCTAGCTGACTGAGTCAATAGCTAAGGAAATAGTTGCCAGGAAGAGGAGGATCTAGACAGGGAAGGAATCTTCTTTGGTAGGAGACCCGAGCAAAGTATGGGCATTTTTTTCCCTTACTTGCAGAACTAAAAAAAGTCGCAGCCACACAGGGCAATGCCGATTCCTCGGAAAAGGGTCGATCTAATTTCGGTGGAAGATCACACCATATGTTATCCACATCAACCTTGCCAATAGAGAGATTGACATGGTGGAAATCTTTAGGATAAAGAAGAGCAAAGTCCTCTTTTATAGTATAGTCATTCCCTTCCAGCCTTCTCTCTGGATCTAGCATCAACATTATGCTAAAATTGCCCCTTATGATACAATCAGGCGGCAGAGACCGTGGGCTCATGTTGGCGTGCCTACAACAATTTACCTCTTGAGTAATGGGCAGCGGGCGAAAGTAGGAGTAGCCTAGGCTAGGTAAAGAAGTCCAGGGTTCATCGAAGCCATACCGTCTCTTCTATCCTGGATGATAAAAGGAAAGAAGGGCATGTCCCTCTGTGCTCTCAAACAGATTCCACCAAAGAAAGGCAATTCAAGCCGCAAAATAAATCCTAGCAGAAGTTGATTCTTAGGCCCCTTTCAACGAAGTGGGTCTCCTTTTCGAGGTCTCTATTTATCTCTGGGTCGTAGGTTGTTTACTCCTAGGCACCAACAACAGTGAGAGAATAGAAAAAGGGGAGGTCAACTAAGCAAGCCAAGCGAAGAGGACTAATATTTTACTTTGAAGAAGAATTAAGAAGTAAATAGGTAAGATGTTCCATTTTATAGAGACACCCCGGGACCTCATCAAATGACTCAAGTTTCTGCCTAAGATAAAGGGCATTTACCTTTACTTTTGCTATGTAAATAAATGCTATCTGAAGAGGCTGCCGAGTTCATAACATCCAATCCTAGGCGAGGGGGTCACAGCTGGGACATCTTAAAAAGTAGAAACTAGCCGTGAACTTCCATACTCATCCCAGTCTTTCTAAATCCGAATAGCAACGACCAACCTAAGAGCCCATGCCTATAGATCCTGGTCGAACAATTCAAGTAATTAAGAACTGGGAAATGAGTCATAATGAAGCGAGCTATTCTTAGATTTTAAGGTACCATTTCTTAGTGAGAAACTTCATTCTATTCTTTGCATGAGTAAACCCCCAAGACAGCAATCAGTAAGTAATAATAGATTGAGACAAATACCTGATAAAAAAGATTGGATATATATGCAGTAGCTAGGATCGATCCCGTCAACTTAGGGTGCTGAATTCTTTGTGGGGGCGGCTAGGTCAAGATCGGCCTGATCTGGTACTTGAAATGCAGTTAAACGTCTTATAAGTGGGCATAAAGGGTAATTTACGGAAGATAGTCAAGAGACCAGTGACTCTACCGGTCTAGAATACAAGTGAATCTCTTAACTTCAACATATGATGAATTTGAGCAAGTTTCTATCGTGGGCATTGTTTCTTGCCTTTTATTAGCTTTAGAAAGAGTAAAATTAATTATGGAAATGAAGAGAAAACTTGGGATAGTTTCTTCACGTCAATAGAGGACGCGCGGAAGATGGCTCATCTCCTTATGAATCCAGTTAGTAAAAGTCAAGCTATTTTAGAGAAATGAAACTTTTTCCACTTTCTCGATCGAATCGGAAACCTTCAGTGAAGCTATATTAGCCAAATGGAAGATGCTATTGGCTTACTAAGGAAAAAGCTCGTGCACCTAAGCGATTCCTGGGACGGTCTTGGCGTAATCTAAGGAAGAGTTAAAAGCTCACTAAAAACTGGTCTTCACTTTCAATCTAATTGTGAAAAGAGGGACATTTTAAATGGAACCTGAGGCGTAACTCCCGAACAAAGGAAATACCGGAATAAGAGCAAGTGATATGCGGGTCTATACGTTTATAGCGCGAAGATCAATAGAACTAGGAAAATATTACCCTTCGCTCTTATGGAAGTACACTTCTATGGAGGGCGGCCCCGTCCTATCCAAATTAAATGGCTTTGTCCGCCTTGACTTGGTTTTTCTCACCACCTCGACCAAGATCTTATTGTTTATAGCTCCTGATCTAGCTCATTTTATGAAATTTTGAGACAAAAAGGAAATACCCGACACGGGATTAATCATCCATTTAATGAGACCGAGAGGGACGAAGTCACTCGACTGAAAGGAGAGGCCATTTATGGACTCGACCAGCGGGAGAGGGCCTGACTTAGGTCGAGTACCTTTCAGGACATGACTACAGGACAGGAAAAAAAATGATAGGGAATGCATGTAGTCTCGAGCCAAATAACAGAAAAGGGATCAAGAAAGCGAAGGATAACATATTGATGCCACTAGACCTGAAGATCTCAGGATAATTATTTACCGCCTCGTGCTCGCGCCACAACCATATCTTTTTGATAGGTTCTATGGAACGATGCCTTCTGCTTCATATGGGAGAAAATAATAATAGATATGCCGGTCATTAGAAGGAAGAAGCGCCATAGAAAGAGTCCTCGTGTATCATCTGTCGTAAAACTATGAACGAAAGCTAGCAACCCGGACTGTATTGAAGAGGTTCCTAAGACACAGGATGAAAGAGTAACAATATTAAGAAGCAAGGTCCAAGAATTCAGAAGTGGTAGAATGACTGAATTAATACAAGCTGTGGCTAATACCCGAGGCATAAAAGAAGCATTTTCTACGGGATCCCGAAACCACCATCCACCCCTACCTAATTCATGATGAGCCCACCAACTTCCTGGCAAGATGCCTATGGTTAAAAAGCACCGACATGTCAAGATCCAAATTCGAATAGGTTCCTGTTCCTGGTCGGAAACAACTGTGCTCGCGCCGACGGTCCAACAAATAGACGAAGTAGTGGTGCCTACATCTTTGAATTTAAGGAGTCGGGATCCGACGCATCCAGGAGAGCGAAGCAAGGTTCCATTCTTTTCGGCGGCATCATTCCGCATTGGCGGCGAGTGACGTGCCACAATCCCATTCAACATTTTGAATCTACATAGTCCAAATCCCATAGCACTGGCGATGTCTCCGGCATATATGCAAGGAGGATGTATAGCTAATATAGGATCTTGTAATACAGGGTTTGATTCTGCAAGCGGTTCGGTACGAGCGAAGAAATTGATAACAAAAGGATCGGAACTCGTTAATAGGAAAGGAGATAAAAACAAAGCAATGCCAATAACTACGTCATTCCGCTGTTCATCGATAGACGAAACTCTATATTTGTCATCTCGTGCCAGATGCAAGAAAGCACTCATCGTTTTTTCCT
This sequence comes from Papaver californicum, assembly GCA_023531435.1. Taxonomy (NCBI): domain Eukaryota; kingdom Viridiplantae; phylum Streptophyta; class Magnoliopsida; order Ranunculales; family Papaveraceae; genus Papaver; species Papaver californicum. The sequence goes on along the minus strand of JAJJMC010025396.1, from coordinate 13,576 downwards.
TGGCCAGTTGTGAGTTCCTCAAGAAGTTCGAGATAAAGGAAAAAAAAAA
>JAJJMC010025393.1:0-19017 GCA_023531435.1 Papaver californicum | reverse complement strand
TTGCCGAAGTAGACGAGATAACTGGCTACTTTAGGGTTTTTGGTATTGCTAATGCATGAATGTTGAGTATGCTTTGATTGATAAACATGTTGGATAACGGACGATGAAATCTCTAACCAATGCTTTTTCTCCCTGATACACTTCTCTATTACTTGCGTATTACCTTAGTTTAATTTAGCTTAAATCATTACGAAAATCCCCCCCCTGTTTCTATTTACGTGACTGAAAATTAGCATAATCTATTGCCTCCTTGTGGGAACGAACTTGTTCTTATCCCTGTACTTCATTATATTTTTGGAGAGTAAGAACTTAAATATTTTGGTTGATTACGACACGACCAGTTGTATTCCTGGAGAATTTTTGGAAATCGGCCGATATATGAGTCCATAAAAGCCGATTATTTGACCTACCAATCCCGCCAAAATATATACCAGAATCGGTCGTTGTTCATGACCATATATGTCGATTCCATTTCATATATTTGAGAAGGTGTGGAATCGGCGGATACAATGTTATTGTATCGACCGATTCTGGGTAGTTTGTAGCCCAGGAAACAACTCAAACTTTAGAAAAAATCCACTTTTGGGCGATTATAAGGTTCAAAAACATGTTTCGAGATCCTAAGAGCATACCTGTCGATTGGAAGCATTAAGACTTTAATTTTCCTGGTTAGATTCTTCATTAGCTTGAGAAAATTCATCAAATATGCCTTGGTTTACACGTTCTTGTTCATCCAACAAATAATCCAAATTAATAGGATCGAACTCACTTTCGTAATCTGATAGGTGATACGTAGATGCACCCACTTCTTCATCACCACTAGAATCTTTGTCGTCACTATAAATTTTCATTTTTATTACCAAATCACAAAACCCTAGTTTTCCCCAACATTTTCTTCTTCTTTTTCTACAAACTTTCAAAAAAAAAAATCTACTCTAATTTTTACTTTCTAGCACTAATTATAATCCAATTTTAATCACCAACTAATTTAACTAACATTTGAATTAATTAATACTAATTAGCATATTAGTTAATAACATCAATAGTTGGATAGGTTTTTTTTTTTTTTTACAATGACCCTATTTTAACTTTTAGTGGTATGACCAAAATAATTCGTGTAGGCCCAAAACTAGCTAGGTTTGTTTATTCGTTGATTTTCTAAAAATAAAAATAAAATAAAATAATACTCTCTCCGTGCCAAAAAATAATCAAGAGTCACTATAACTTTTTCATTTTAACCTTAAAAAGAATGAATCTGGAAAGACCGTTTATACAAACAACCCAAAAACTGCACAAACATATAAAAAGTGGGTCTCGTCCCTTCTGGAAAAACATAGGATCTTGCTTTAGGGTAAGTTTATGTGTGTGTGGTTTTTTTATAATTTGAATGGACGGTTTGTTCAAAATATTTTCCTAAAGAATATGTTAAAATGTGATAGTGACTCTTTTCTTATGACGGAGGTAGTAATAACTAAAAACGTAAAAATATGAACATGGAACACCAAAGATGCTACCAAAAATCTCTAAACTTCTTAGATAATAATTTTTAATTAATCGGTTATACCATCCTTGAAATCTCTTTAGTTATACCATCCTTAAAATCTTTTTTTTTAAGTGTATTAGACATGTAAAAACTTGTGTTCCAACGATGCAGACATGAACAAGGTATCGGTATCTCATGTCCGATAAGTTACATTGATAAGACAACCAAAGTTCTCCAAAAAGGAATTCTTCTTAGGAAAGAACAAATCTTTTTGATTCGAATTTATACACGACACGGGACTTTAAAATTAGAAAAAGAAAATATGGCGTAGATAAAATAGATAAGTAGTTTATCATTATAATATATATATACATAACTGCATTACAAAACCTGACTTCATTGATATTTTTAATTATGTTCATGATCTCATAGTTTTAGCTGTAGTGGTAGGTCTGCAGATCAGCTATCACCACATAGTAGAAGAGTGTGACTAGGTACATTAAGGCCAGAATTGGCTAATTCTTGTTCTGTAGGTGCATCCAACCTAGTTTCATCAATAAGCACATCTCAGTATTAAGTAGGCAATTTGACATATCTATCTTTATTTCTAGATTACAGTCTAATATTACTAATGAACATAGACTAGGACCTATGCTATCTTAGGATGGATCTTGTTGCGATTTGCATTTTGGATATTCGAATACATCAACCAGTTTCTATCGGCATTATAAGCGGATTTCAGTTGGTTCATCAACCTATCAGCCAATTTAGCTAGCAAAGGAGCAGTTGCTCTATAATTGTGTTACCATGATGCATCATCCTCTGTATTCTTATCTCTTTGAGAGTCCCAATTTGTGAAGCCCCCAATGCATCCAAAAAACGAACCATGTTGATTTTTTATAGCTTTTCTATTTGTCGGGATCGTAAACAATCTTTCAAAGAAGGTGTTTCTCCCAATTGACAACTCCTTGTCACGATGTAGAGGAACACGATTCTACCCACCTTCAATCCAATTTTCACTATAAAATTATGGATTTAAATATGATTCAAACATATTAGTGGATTGTTGCTCTTGTTCCACCATTGCAAGGGAACAACATGCACTTTCTCATAAAATGAAAATGACCCTTTTATAATATTTGATACCTCGATCTTGTTCAGATATAACAAACCTCACATTTTCAATCATAGTATCCCGCATATCATACACCAACCGTAATGTCGATTTGTCGGTATCGGCGAACCTTAAGAAATTAACTATTGGTGCAATAAGATTGATCAAGTAAGAAACATTATCCCACCAATTATCATCGACAATCCCATTTTTAACTTCCTATGTGCTTTAGCAGCATCATCCTCTTTGTAATATTTCTAGTCTTGGTCCACTACCGTAGCCAAGAGAGTTGATTTAACTTCATTCAAACGAACCAGCATCATCCGTTTAGTAGCAAACTTTGTATCTCCATAACTCAGTGACTTTATCGTAGAATATTTCTTGTATATTGTTAAAGCTTTTGAGTGATTGGCAACAAACGTTTCCACCAATCTTGTTTTTGCAATTAGGTCTTGCATCCACTTGAACTCTTCGAATCTACTTCGGTATTTAGCTGCTGTCTTACACTCACAAAGATTTCTCAAAGCCAAGTTGAGTGTGTGCGCTACACATGGAGTCCAAAAGATATGCCCGAAAATACACTCCACTCGGATAACAGCTACCTTATACACTGATGCATTATCGATAACTAATTATACGACCTTCATCAACCCAACTTCTTAAATGGTGTTCTCAAATAAACTTACCAAGTAGGTATCTAGTGAAAATGGGCTATCTAAGACACATCGAAACGACACAAATAAAATATCGGGATATCGCCACATATGGAAAGTGTCGTTCGATTGGTAAAAAATTGAAGAATTAAATTTATTTGAAAATTGTCGCTCACTAAAGTCAAAATGTCGTTGTGTTTTGACTTTTTGCTGACTTAGACAATGATACTTGCAAAATATTGTTTCTACAGCAGATTTTTCTGGACAATTTTCGATTGAGAAATCTCATTGATCTACGGCTCTGATTCCCCCTTTTCTCTCACCTTTATTATAGACTAGACCCTACCTAAACTTTTCTTTCATTTCTCGTTTTTTTTTTTATCTTTTCTTTTCCTCTCTAGAAGTAAAGAGACTTCATTAACATTGATGCTTCTTCATCTCACTTCACTTCCAAAACACCCCATTGTAAGAGAAAAAACCTTTTTCTCCTCACCTCTCACCATCATCACTCTTCCTCCTGCTGAGAAGTAAAATCGGAGATGAGGATTTTATACTTGGTAATCAAACAACCCTCCTCTATCGTTCTTTCTTTTTTGGTATTTCAGAGAACAAAAACCCTAGCCTTTTCTCTACCTTTACCTACTTTTTTGCAAGATGATTTACTATCTGTAATTTGAACTGATTTTACTTCGATTTAATTGAATCTATTTTTCGTTGAGGAGAAACTTTTGGTACTTGCTTCTGATCTACGGGCTTGGACTGATCAAGAATTTTGTTATGCTTTTGTTAATATTAATGGTGAGATGATCTCACGAGCAAATATGTTATACTTCAATATCTTAGATTTCAATTACATTCACAAACCCTAAGTAAATCTTTTTTTATTAGATTTCTGTTTCAGTTGTAAACCCTAACTAATTTGTGATTTGATTTTAATTTCAGACACCTCCAATTTCAGATAGGGCTTCTGTTTAAGATATTCTGGTAAACTAATAATTGGTTGTCTGTGGTTTTAATTTCAGACACATCTCAGTTTGAATCTCAATCCTTCTCTCAATTTTATCACCATTTTTTGATTTTGAGTATGTGTTTTTGTGAATCTAATAACTGGGTTGTTTTTTATTTTGTTGCAGGTAAGGTTCACGGATCTTTAACTCGTGCTGGAGGTAGAGCTCACAAGAGGATGCAATAATAGGGACATTTTTTTACTGCTGGTAACATTGCTTCGCATACGTTATTCAATCATTTAGATATCTCTTTTGTTTCTTGGTATAACAATCATATATGTGAGGAAAAGAAGGGTTGTAGCTCTAAATGTTGCTTGAATGAATGGTGATTTTGAAAGTGATATTTTAATAGAATTTTATGAATGGTTATTTAAACAGTTGGGAATTTTTGGATTGTGGCTTGTTTGTTTTTGAAGATTGTTAATGTAGCTCAAGTTGTTGCATATGAATACTGTTGTTTGAGAACATGTATCATCTGTTACCAATAATTTAGGAGTGTGCTTAGTTTGTTTTGGAACATGCTTCTATAGTTAAGTTGTTATATGTGAAAAATGTTGTTTGAGATCATGTATTGTCTGTTACAAGTAGTATTATCATTTCGATTGTTTTTGTTGATTAGCTAGGTATGCTATAATAATCTCTAATTTTAACTGTATTTTTTTTGCTCGCATGACAGTGAACTTAGAATATATGTTTTAAGTACCACGATATTAAAACTATTTTTGTCAATGAATAAAAACACCTGGGAGTTTATAAATGCTTATCTAGGCTATGCTATTTTTGTTGTTGTTGTGAGTTTTGGATTCACTTGCATTTTATTTTTAGTCCAAACATGGAAGCTATGCTTAAAATGAGGCATACTTCGCATGTTGCATCAGTACCTCTTTTGGTTTTTCTAGATTAGCTAATTGAGCCATTAGTGAGTGGTGAACACCACAAGCTCTAAACCATAAGGAAAAACAGTAGAAAGCTACTTAGGTATATTTCATGGCAGTTGTCTTGTTGAAATCTCATGACTTTCTAAGTTAATTGGTTTTTGAAAGCTTCCACACTTCTGGAAACCTTAAAATCTCTTGGATGTTTTCTGTCTTTTAGTTTTTTCTATCATTGTATTAGTACTGTAGCCATGGATATTAGGTATTGAATTATTTTCAGTTACACACAATTGAGTGTGAAGTAAAAAGGAAGTGCATAAGTGCAAGTGTGTCCTCATCTTCATCTCGTGTGACTGCATTTACTTTTAAATATCCCCGTTTTTGATCCCTTTGTTCGAATGTAGAAATTTTTCTGTATAAAGCCGCAACTTCTTTATTGATTTTTTAAGGCAGCTTCTTTATTGATCTTTATTGATGTTAAAGTGGGTTATTGCCCAGTCGAATGGGTTTATATATATAATTTGGACCCTAGTTTTTATGCTACACTAATAATTATTTGATTTTCTTCATTTTAGTATGAACAGAAATCTTGAGCGATATCAACAATGCTGTAAACTCCTCAAGACGTTCTGCTGCCGAGCGTGAAACCCAGGTTTGTATTCTTTCCACATCTTTGTCCGACCAAAAAGAAACAAGGTTACAAATTTAACTTAAAAGAGTGAAGTTAACTTCTAAGAAATTATATGCGTTAAAGAACTAAACACATGACTGTTATCTTTCCAGTTGTTCAACCATACTTCCGAGTGACTTCGCATCTTGGATTTAGTTTGCGAAACATGAAGTGATATTAAGTCATTAAAGTAAATATATGCAGCAAAACATGTGTTTGATTTTCTGTCTCCAAAAATGGACTAAATTCACTAGCTTGTTCTAATTAATCCATCTAGCTCTTGCTTTAGCATACTCTTAATAATTAGGCCATTTTACGATTCTAATCATTGTGATGATTTTTTATGTATTTGTTTAACGGAAGTAATGGACGGTGGTTAGTAATGTTGATTTATTTAATTTGTTTTACTTGATATTTATTGAGTTCGCGCTCAACTTTTCTCATTGATGCAGAGCTGATACCAAGAAGTGTCAAAGTTAAAAGCGAAATATGAATACCCACAACGCTCACAAAGGTTAAAGATGAGCTAAATCTACCACCAACATAGTTTTACAAGTTCAAAGATAGTTTTTCCATTATAAAATTTGTTGTTATATTCATGAATTTTGAATTACTAGTTTTCGACTAGTATGTTCATTTTCATTTTATTTTAAATTTAGGAATTGAATCCTTTTCTATATGCTTTTGAACTAAATTATGCATACAATTAATGGAATGACCATTTTCTATTGATTTTATTGTTTGTATTTCATTGAGTTTGGATGATCATTTGAATTTTAGTGTAGTTTGAGTTTCAATCCAGATTTCAATGTAATTTGAATTAATTTGACTTTCAATCAGATTCTTTTTTTTAATATTAATATAAATGGAACGACACATTAGTTATTAGGTTGAACATTTCTATTTATAGTATAAAATGTTAGGATACGACGCATTCAAGCGTATACAGCGACAATTTCAACGAATCGTTTATTAAAGTAATTCAACTATATTTTGTTAGTGTCTAGAAACAGACAGCTAATCTACGAAACTTTCCGCAGCACTTTGCTAGTGTCGTGTAACTCGCTTCTAGGATAAGTTTTAGATGTCGTTTTACGGTCTTTTTTCCACCATTGTTATAATTTCTTGAAGTGTCAATTGCCTTCGAAACAACGCCACTACTAGAGGCTCCCATGAAATTGATTAGTGCTCTATTATAATCGTCAGACCATTCATCACTCACAATTGAAACACCAATCTTTTTCTATCTATTCTTGATAGGTGCTAACATATTGTCAACATTCTTTTTCTTTTATTACAAGTAGTTTTGTGCTCAATCTCTCCACACTTCAAGGAACATAACCCCTAATATTATTATATGCAGCATATTGGATCATATCACTGAATAATGAAGAATGAATAACATGGAAAGGTATCCCACAATCAAAGAAAAACCTTGCAATTGTATGATCCAGCGTATCCCGGGTATATCTATCTAAAAATGGAACATAAGCACTATACCTCTTCTTAGAACAGTTCTGTAATTCTCAGCACCAGGTAATGGAAGATCGCGAACCCCTGATTTTTTGCAAGTTGGTTTCTCTTATCTACATCATCTGGCAACTGCTTCAAAACTTTCTTGATCCATATTATTACATGCACTAACACCTTTTACGACTATAAGAAGAAGATGAGCTTTTACATGAGTATATAAACCATGGAATATCAATCCACAAATTGAGCATGCAACCTGAGTATTTCTTCCACCTTTACCATTTCCTTGCTTTTCTACATGATCCCAAAGTGGAGTGTTTAGGTTTGTATCTTCACCTCCAATCTTTCTTTTCCTACTCATTGTCTAAGGAAGATCATAACTTATCTGGAGATTTACAGAGTATCTCTATTATTTTGTTTTTTTTGAAGCAAAAGAAGTAATATCAAACATGCAGATTCGTATCCATATGTTTCGACACAACTTAAAAAAAATTTCATATCGTCGTAACACAGGTAAAAACCAATATTGTTTTTAATATTCAAGATTGGACATTACAACTAAGCTTTTATCTTTTTGTAATCTATAATTACCTATATTGACCAAAATACTCATCACCATATGAAATTAGGATAATTTTTTAGTTCGCATTTCAATTAACTTTTCCCTCAATCAGAATTCAACTCTCGATCTAACTTTTTCTCTCGATCGATTTTTTCTTATCTAAACAAATGCATAAGAATTTCTCCAGATTCAGACTCATTATTAACTTTCAGACTATTTGTTGAATTAAATAAACTTGAATCCATAAAAAAGAAGAAAAATAGGATACAAGTTTTAACTCGGTGAAATAACATCAAATCTATAAGGTAATCCTACTGATGTTCAAAAACAACATGAAAAAAATCAACAGATTTATATTCAGAGAAAAAAAAAATCTTCACGATGAATATGGTTTCATCTTGCATATTATATATTTATTTATTTTTATGTTGAATGTAAATATTGTGTTTGTTGTATTTTTATATAATTATGTGTATATATATGTATAATATCAATGTTGTATGACCCAATACTTATTTTCTATATTAAATTTTCTTCGATTGCTGGAATTTTAAAAGAGTCACTGGAGCTTGTTGTAATTCTTCCCGGTCTCTCTGACTATACATAATATATATTTAGAATAAACTTCCACGATATTGTCGAATGAATACTATTCTCCTATATGGAAATCTATTAATATGTATATAAAGTAATATTGAACCCGTTTCAAGTTGCAGTAATTCTATGGATAAATTCCTTGAACTCGTTCTATATACTTATCAATGTTCAAATTATTACTTGAACAATACTAGTTTATTACTGTATTCACAATATGGACATGAACCTTTAGTACTTGAAGTTTGTTTACTGGTTATTTATTGGCTTAGTTACTAAAAAAAAATCATGGTTATTCCCAGCAAAATTCTGTGAATTATCTATAGTTCAGAAGCAGGTATATATTTATCTTTTGAATTACATGACGAAAATGGTAATTAGATGCTTGTACAGACGTAGGAGATCATGCCATCTAAAACAAATGCCGATAACACCAAATGTGTAAAGGAAAAGTGCATACAAAGAAAATCAAGAGTTAAAATAACTTTTTATAGGGCTTGCCAACATCTCCTCTTACGATGATTTCATAGGCCAGCGCCATACTATCCTCACATGGTGTTAGATAACCGAGGGCCACCCATTCCCTCACAAGGCGCTGGCTAATCCAGAGCCACACTATCCCATCGACCGAATATATCGTTGGCGTAATGTCAGCGCCAACCTAAGCCTCGGTGCTAGCCTAGTGCTAGCGTCTCTAGCTTCACGGTGCTGCCAGCGCCATCGTATGTCTTGGCGCTAGCCTAACACTAGTGCTACTAAAATCAAAGTACTGGTCTAATGCCAGCATTATCCATACTTGAGATGCTAGCACTCCTTGCTTAAAACTAATATTAGCTAGTCCATCTTGCTCTTAGTGGAACGCTAATTTCTTCATCTTACTCATGTGGTATCAATTCTGAACTATCTTATTGATGTTATGAGTCACGTATATTTTGAGAAATGAGCCTCTCGTCTAAGACTACTTAAAAACACCACCATGGTAGTTTATATTACTGAACACTTAGCTCACTCAATGCCCATGGATATCATCATTAGAGATCAACGCTCAAATCATAACGATCAAGTCTACTCTTAGAATTACTAAAATATGAGTCACTTATACACTTATTATTATTGTCATCGCTAGCCGCTCTAAATAGAGATGAACGTATGGCCTCAGCAAGTCACGACGACTATGACGTAACCAAATAGTAGTAGTTTGTAACTTTTTTATTTTCTACAGAACATCAAGCATGTCACGAAGGATACTCATTATTGGTATGACGCTTTACAACATAAGGTGTAATTGCACAAACACGATAAGAGAACCAAGTCGTGGGAACGTCAGTGGATGAAGGATTAGTAGGTGTTACGGTTACTAAAGGCGGACTGGTGGAGATTGAGTTAATAATTGAACGCAAAGGGTTCACCTGAGATATTTCTTTAACTGTCGGATTAAAAGGTGATTTTGGATTTTTAAAAATATCAATTTTTATTATGAAACTAGAAAGCAAAGAAAAGAGTCACAAAGTAGAGAGAAAGAAGAAAAAAAGAGTCTCAAAAGAGCAAAACCTGAATACATGAGTATAAAAACTTGAAACAGTATTGGACACGCAGATGTTGCCTCGTTAAAACCTTGACAAGGAAAACCCAAAGGGAGAAAACCTTGACGAAGGAAAAAGAGTACAACGCGATAAGTCCATTAAATGCAGCTTTGATGACGATGTTCTGATAAATACTTCAATTAAATCTTAGTTTTCAAATCTTTGAAACCAGACTTTCCAATTTCGATGAACGAATTTCTTGCTTGTAGAAGATTGTTGTGCTTTCGTGAAGAAATTTGCTAGTTGATGGAATATTCTATTGTGTTACACAAGCAGTATTATCTTCGATTAGATACTCTTATTGTGTCTACGTTCTTCTACAACATATTAAGGACTTGTGCCATGGATCGATAGCTTTTCAGAGATGATTTGCAGAAGTAGTTGATGTAGTTTCTTCAACAAACTACTAAGATACGAATACATTACCATATGCGAACAAAAATCATATTTTTGATTAAACCTTGTGTGGTTCAGAAAGACATCTATGTTGATTCGGTCAAACAAAATGACCTAGTTAATGGTGGAATCCAGAAAATAACCAAAATTGATACAACTCCCCTTTGGATGACCACCATATTGAATAAAATTGTCTCACTAAAACCTTTCCAGTAAAACTCAATGGGACAAAATCTGGACGAAGGAAAGAGCGCACAATATCAACATTTTGAATGAAAAATCAACGTCAACGAGATGTTGCCTCGTTAAAATTTTGTCAGGAAAACCGCATGGGACAAAACCTGAAATGAAGGGAAAATATCACAATTTTTGACGTATTTATGGATGCTAACTCAACTATATGAGTATTACGAAAAAAAAAGCATCAAAATCATAACTCTAGTCTATATCATATAGACAAGTTTTATGCAAGCATCATATTAAACTGCAAATTGAAGAAAAAATAATGTTTATGTTGTTAAATGATAGTTTTTTGTGTTTTTTAAGGACTTCTCAAGAGACCTGTAAAGTTGATATCATCAACTAATCCAGATTTTGGTACTTTGTAAATATTTTAAAAAACACTTAAAAGATTGTTTAAACCTGATATAATCGAGTCAGCTTGTTGCCTGAATATAATTTGAATCTCCATGATTACAAATTTGAATATGTTCTCCGACCACATTCCAAATGCATCATATATGGAGAACAAATTTATTGAACCAATCCTAGGGTTTGAACATATAACCCTTAATCGCTCTTAAAACGATTTATTTATCTTAATACGCAATATGACTAACACCAACCTGTAATTGTCTATGCAATATGACTAACACCAACCTGTAATTTTCAGGCTTGATACTTTTAAGGTATCAAGTCTAGCTAGGATCCTTACATTACGTTAATCGAGAAATTACAATAATCCAGTTTAATTTTGGCTCTGGTGATCTTAACGGCTAGTGTGAAGCTCGTTTTTATAATTTGAGTATGAATCCATTCTCATATAATTGACACCTCAGGTAAAATGAGTCCGGTTTTGTACATGTAACATTTTAATCTCCATCATTAATTCAATTTAGGGAATTATATGATGGGAGTTGAGATTCTAAACATAGATGGTGTAGATACTGTCAAAAATATATGGGACGATAACTAATAGATTTCTTAATTTTCTAAAAATAGAAATACACGAGAAAATATTATTATACAAGCCACCACCTAACTTGTGGAGTTGGGACCCAATAGTTGCACTAGTCCAATTTCAGAGAAATGAGTCCGAGAATCAAGATACGGGCTAGGAAGGTGTGAGAGACACCTAGCCCGCCCAATCCATAGATTGGCCTCCATTTTCTATTTGGGGTATTAGGATTTTAATTTGCAACAAGTATATAATAAAAATGTGCATGTAAAATTAAGAAAATATTCACTAATTAAATTATAAGCTAATGAATATAAAATCATGTAAAAGAAAAACAAAAACAAAGTTCAACCAAAATTCTAAAACATTATTATTATTATTATGAGAATAAAAATTTTATTAGATAGGAAAAACCGATTACACATTAGTGGTGGGAAGCCTCGCCACAAGCTAAGCTCCCACACCCTTTTGAATGGAAATGTCAAGTCTAAAGAAAAGGGAGTTGCCTATTTTGTAATTGTAATCTAGGCTGCAGTGCGGTTCTGTAGCCGGGATACAAAAGCTATAAGGTCCTCTCCTAATTCCCCCAAAGTGGAGAACGCTAACACGCTAAACCCATACCCATGGTATTCACGTTGGGTTAGGTATTTGTTGTTCTTGCGAGTCGTAGCGTTCGAGGTTGCCTTGCCGGGCGTGAAGGCGGCTCCCATGGCACACGTGAATGGGGACACTCTTGTGACGTCAAGGCACACGTCTCGGCTATTCTCCCAATTGTAAACTAGGATATCCGCCGGCCTCAAGGAATTCTCATTGTCCGAGATGAAGCCCATGTTAGCTTCCTTACGGGCGGAGACTCCCGTTTTGTAGCACATGTCAGATAGCACATCCCTGACTAAATTGTGTCGAAATTTGAGTCCCATCTCACTGACATAATGAAGTGCATGATCGCCAAAGACGTCCATACCCCGCCCACAACAAGGACATAAGCTCCCATCTTCAAACTGTACTATACCAAGCCTGTAACTAAGGACAGCCCAGAATTGCCGAGGCCCAATAGCCCTCTGAAGCCCGGCTATGGGGATTGCCTTAAGAAAGTCTTGGGCATGACTCAACTTGTTGCTTTTCCAAAGGATGATATCTCGCTCGGACAGGTTGAAACAAGTGGGTGTATTCTTCTTTACCACATCAAAGTATTGGGATGCCAGAAGATGCATAGGGCGCAGGGCAGCGACTTGAATGTTGGCAAGAAGCCCACATACCTGTGTGAACCTGGCGTGTACTTGTTGGAAGCTAAGGTGTTGGTCCGCATCACAGTGGGTTTTAAGGATGGTGCTCTGCAACTGCTGTGTTTAAATGCATGAAATTAAGAAGATGTAATGGCAGGCGTCGCCCACGGTTTAAACCCCTAGGCCACCATCCTTCATTGGCAAGGTGGCTAAACGCATCTGAGTAGGACCAAAACCAGCTCTGTCACCTGTCACTATGTGTCTGAGAAACTGCATGAGGTGCTGGTCAAAATGAGCGGCTGGAACCTGGAGGGCTTGAGGGTTAGTGGTTCTCAGGGAGAAAAAAAGTATGGAGACCCCGGCACAAATTCTAAACAACAAGAGCTCACTCTGTGGGTCCTGTAAGGCCTTCAGAGACTGCATAAGCTTACATGTCTTTTCCACTTTTCCCTGCACAATGTCTCTGCAGAAGCTTGAGTTTAAGATAACTGGTCCTCCTAGTAGCTTAACCCCCTGAGCTGGTCTGCTAATGCCTGCAGGGAAGATACCCTCCTCCATAACTCTAGGATCAATCACGGGCCAGAATAGTTCTGTCTTACTGATGTTGAGAAAGAGCCCTCTGTTGGTTCCTTCTCTCTGGATGATTTGCAAGGCTTTGGCTACCTCCCAAGAATCACCTGTAATTATACCATCATCTAGATACCATCATTCATCACAAGGGAACACTCAAATGCTATCTTAGAGATGAGGGGATGCAGGGTTAGTGCAAACAGCAATGGTCCAAGGGGATCCCATTGTTGTAGAAAAGTGTGATCCTGGTAGTATAATATTGCTGGATTTGCATAGCAAAATTCTACCCATCTGGAGATGCTTGGGAATTTGCTCATCACTTCATGCAACATCACTGTTCTGTCTAACATGTTGAAAGCATTGCTGAAGTCTATCAATAACATACTCATGGTATGGCAGCTCCCATGCATCTCCAGAAGCTTGTTAGATGAGTGGAGGATAACTTCTCCACCATACTGGACACCAAACTGATGATCGCCTAGGTAAAGGGCCAATTCCTTACTAACAGTTGCTGCTGCTAGTTTGGAGCACAACCTCCTCCAAATAGTCCCAACAACTATTGGCCTTATACAACCTCCCGGCTTGAGAAGAGGGGTCAAAGGAGCACTAGACACATATGCACCCAACATGGGGGGACATTTTCTAGCAATCCACAGGTTAACCACACCTGTTAAGGGGATGAGAAACTCCTCTGCAACAGCGGACGCAGGACCACTTAAAGCATCTAATAAGTGTTGTTCCCTGAGGCCGTCCCTACCACAAGAGGTACCCTTAGGGAAGCCTTTAATAGCACTTAAGACAGTTTCCTTGTCCACACATAGTGCCTCTTCCTAGATGTGTCCCTCTCGAATACCTGGTGGTGGGAAAATGGGGTGCTTGTTCCTCAGTTCAGCGAGAGTTGCTGGAGAGCTTGGTGCAAGACCATTAGAAGTCAAGACTTTAATTGCAGCTGTGTATTGACCATAGCTCAATTTCCTCTTACAAGCAGAGAGGTTTGAGCCACCCCGGTTCATTTTGGGTTCCTTGCTCCTCTGAGGGTTTGGTAGCTTTAGAAGGTTGTGCACTACGCTGTAGCACCCGACTTCATTCCATTGCTGCAGGGCATTGTTAATGCTAGATACTTATGCACCCACACTATCAAGTCCGAAGGGTTGGCTATGACCTTCTCCAAAGTGGACTTAAGGGATCTTGAGAAGCTCAACCTGCACTGTTGTGGGATGCTGGCCATCGTGGGTACATTCCTCATGAAAAGCCTGTGAAGCATATCTAAAGGGGAACTGGAAGGACCACATGGATTAACATGGGCAGCTATGTATGGAGCTGTGGAAGGTTTGTCGATCCCATAAACCAAGAACTCTGCAGTCAGACCATTGAGGGGCTTGGGTATAAAATCGACATGATTGCGGCATGGTCTCTTCCAAGAATAAGTATGCATACACAAAGAACACAACCACATCTGCAAAATATCCAGAACTTGTTCCCAAGCTATAAACACGGACAATTCAGTGCTGATTCTATTCCTACAGGAAGACCTAGCTTCCTCTGATGGCATATGTCTGTCTTGTAGATGCCTGAGGAAGCCAGACCTGCTGAGTCCCTTGCCACCAACCCCATATGTACACCCTTCAAATCCCTTAAATGGACAATGAAAGCCAGATTCACATTGGGAACCCACTTCTGAAATGTCCGTTAAGCTCCTGGCTGACCTGGTGGTTGGCATTGTGACAGGGAATGGACTAAAGTGAATCTTGGAGTGAACTGAAGTGCACCACAAATTTGTCTCTGGAAAGTACACAGACAAACCCAAGCTAGGACCTGAACAAGAAACAAAAACAGGACACCACAGGACTGACCTGAAGCTAAACAATTGAAGTGGACAGAACCGTGAACCACTGATCACAACCACAAAACTGTTGATGCTTAAGCTTGATGAGGTGAACTGGAAGAAAAATGGAACTGAATTGAGCTGCAAATAGGTCTCTTTCTGGGCCTGCTGGTAGGAAGGCACCTAAACAGGAAACTTGCTACAAAAACTTAAAACAGACGGCAAGGTTGACAGCCACAGAAAACGCCTGTAGCTAAACCAAAATTGACACTGAATTGGAGCTTAAATTGCAAGAATGTCTCAGGGGTATTCTCATACACCAGTGAGAAGCTTCAAATGACTTCTGAATGATCACAGAAGCCCCACAACAGGCCCCAAAAACAGCGGAACACACAACCAACAACACCTATAGCTGAAGCTCTTTCCAGACAGGCTACTGCTGATGCTTAACTTGATGAGGTGAACTGGAATTGAGCTGCAAATTTGTCCCGTTCTGGGCCTGCTGGTAGGGAGGCACCTAAATAGGAAACTTGCTACAAGAGCTTAAAACAGATGGCAAGGTTGACAGCCACTTAAAATGCCTGTAGCTAAACAAAATTGAAACTGAATTGGAGCTAAAATGCGAGAATCTCGTAGGGTATTCTCATACACCAGTGAGCAATTTCAAAAGACTTCTGAATGATCACCGAAGCCCCACAACAGGCCCCAAACACAGATGAACACACAGCCAACAACACTTGTAGCTGAAGCTCTTCCCTGACAAGCTAGTGCTTAACGAAATTGAACACCAACAGGATGGCCATGGGTAAATTAAGAAATGAAAATGATGATTCTGGAATAAGTTTGATGCCACGATGCCAAAAGACCCCAAACAAACCCACCGATGTAAATACTAGCGGAAAATCTGTGAATAAGTCTCTGTATTCAGACTCTAGAATAGGAACTGAACACATCCACAAGGAGCCAAACAAGAAATTGACACCGGAAAGTGATTCAGAAAGGAACCCCGATGCCAATAATCTGGTACCAAAACTACTATTCCAACCTGATGAATGAACTGATGCTTGGGTGGAGCTGCCAGCAAAGGAACAACTCAAACAGTTCATTCAAAGCTCCATGAAAGCTCCCAGAGCTTCTCTCTCCTAACACACCTTCCATTATTATTATTATTATTAAGAAAAATCATTATTATCACAAAATATATTATTAAGACGAAACCGAGAACAAAGATATCAATAATCAAAAACCAATATCATTATTATTACGAAAAATCATTATGGAGGTAACGAATCATTTAGCAGTTGGCAATACCAATAACATAGCATTATAATTAATATTGAGCAAAAAATGTTTTCTTATACAACATAGGACAAACAAAAACGTATTTCCTTGATGACTAACGACTTACAGTATGCGAAAAATGGTCATATAACACTGTGAAGACCGAAGACAATCACTAGTAATGAATGACAAATACTAATCTCTTAAGTACTGGGCGGTAAATGGCTTGACAAGAACTCAACACGAATGCAGTAGAACACGGCTCATAGAGATGCTTATTGAAGACAGAACAATCTCATTTATGCACATATCAACAACATACATTGACTAGACAAAGGATAAATAAGCATGGCAAGATTCCAAAGTGGATCAAGTATTATGGAAATTGGCCAGACATCTATAATATAGTGCATACTCAGTATGGATGATTTTTCTTATTTCATGAGTGAAAGGGTAATTAGCTTGTAAAGCAACTAGCATGTGATGAAGCCAACAATAAATATACCATACAATGATTTGCGTAGCAAACATATAGAAGAGAAATAGCACTTAATATGTAAACAGACGACAAAATTGGTTTCATTTTAATTTATCATGTTAGCATAACAACATAGCACGTACATAAACCACTCCTCAATACAAGGGTTATGCTTTATACCTGTTTCGTGGATGATAAAATGTAACTTGGATTTATGCGAACCAACAAATGATGCTTCCGCGTACCGAATCTAGCAACCACTGCACCACCGTTTCAAGATTATTCCTTCTGCAAAATGAACTATTTTTTTTCACAGTATTGCTCGTTCTATCAGTTAATACAACTTCTAGATGATTAGTAAAGGCCATCAGTAATCCCCAAATGGATATATTTGTTTTTGTCTTTTGCAACAGCTCAATGACCTTATTGTCTTCTTCTGAGAGATACACAGGTTCTGCTGAGAAACGACTCGTACATGTACAATTAATTTGATTTCTTCATACGATTGATTGACCTGAGAAAGCATCAGACAAGAAATTAGGATAATTAGTCGAATCAAAATAATTCATACTTCGTACCTGATCCATGAAAAGTTCATTGATATGGACGGTTTGTGGTTGACGAGCAAGTAAAATCTCGGAGATATGGATTGTCGAACAAATTTCTTCATTGTGCTTATAGATTGAATCGGTCAGATTGGTTTCCCTTTCTCATTTATATTGGGATGCCTTGTCTCGACAACGGACAACTGTTTTGACTCGATAAGATATTGAATTGTACGCCTTAGGGCGGCACATCAGTCGGTCCAATACCCAATTCTCTATGAAATTCACATCTCGCATCTGGATTAAACCATGTTAGTGGATTTGGCAGATATCTTAAGGATGGTAGTTTTATCAAACCCTTGTCAACCAATGCTGGTAGTATCTGGCTCACTGGATGCCCTAACTCAGTAAAATTTCTTTGTGGACGCCTATATCTTCCCTGATTCCAAATTTACCATTTTCTCTGGTATCGCCTTGGGGGTGGAGCAACAGTCGATGCAACTACTGCAGGTTGGTATGGATGTCGTAAAAATTCTAACACAATATTCACCTGATCTTTGGACGCGGTTGTGGTCCTATCATTCTTCTTTCCCTTTGGGTATACCTGGGTGGACAACCTTATTATTTTGCCTGAATCTAGTACATTCTCTATTTGTGAGCCTGCCTTCCAAAAAGAAAGTAATGATGCATGGTAGGAAGAACTCAACCTGTTAGAGTATTCATAATTTAAGCAGTTCATCACAATATCCACCATCTCCTCTTCCGTTAGTTTATCGTTGAGTTTTAAATCCTTTTTCCTCTAACGTGGAAAGAATTCAATAAAGGTTTCACTTGGACCTTGTTTGACCGCCTCCAAATGTTTGTGGGTGAATTGAAATTTGGTAACATACGTAAACCGTCTCATAAACATATTGACCATCTCCTTCCATGTAAAGACTAGACTTGGGTCTGTCCTCATTAACCATTTTAATGTTATTCCGGTCAAACTCCTTTGGAACAACTGCACCAACAATCTATTATAATACCCAATGCCTTCAAGTATCCAACATACATGCAAATACGGGTTTTTGGACACCCAATTCCATCATATGTGTCCATATCCAGAAATTTAAAGTCTGGTGGTAAGTGAAATCTCGGGATAAAGATATAACCCGTGTTTATCTACTGTACCCTTACCCATTGATAGGTGCATAAATCATACATTTTTTAAGTAGTTTTTCCTGACCCTTATTTGCTATATTTGAGTGAATTACTATGTTTTATCACTACTTTCGAAATTTAGTTGTCTTTTCAGGTTACAATTCAGAAACCTGCAGAATGGAGCGGTATGAGAAGAATTACCGAGGAGCCAGTAAAACTCTGCTTAATTCAGGCCTTTCACCCTCCATAGTGTAGTAAATTGACTTACGAAGCCAACGGCGAAAGAACGAGGTCATTCTGATCTCGTATGAGGAAGTTATGGGCAAAGCCACATGGTGGCAAACTAGCTTGTGCTGCTAGCGCCC
>JAJJMC010025383.1:5060-27660 GCA_023531435.1 Papaver californicum | reverse complement strand
CCACAAATCTTTATTCTTCTAATGTACCTACAAAAGCATAAAAACACGTAATAGACACAAAATCGAATACTAACTCACTAGAAATTAAGGTGCAATTTAGACACTAAAAGGTGTCTATCACCATCCTTGGCATAACCTGATTATTGTTGGGCTTCATACTCTTGTTATGTTCAGCAAACCAATACTGCATTAACAAAAACTTAAGGAGTTAAAAATGTAACAACAATAAGCCAAGGAACAACTTAATGGTGTATAGTGCACATAATGGTGCACATTTAAAATAAGTGTACAATGTTGTGCACATAAGTATATTTAAACTTACTAAAAGATATATCACACAACCATTAACAGCCAATGGTGTTTGGATATGATCTTTTATGTTCTTCATCAAATAAGAGTGTATAAGACGTGGCCAACAAGTTCTCTTAATTTATCCAATGATTCAAAGTAGCGTTCATATTGTTTCTTATTCAACATGCTTCCATTTGCTTAAGTGAAAAATACGGTGATGCATAGGTACAAACCAAACAACTTGACCAAATCTTCAGCATTCTCTGTTTTGGTTTCTCCCTTATTATTTTTAAGATTGCTTCTTCGACTTCCACTTTCCTCAGATGACCAGTTTTCTCCATTTTCAATCTATTTATCACTGAACCATATGTTTTTTCAGCACTTGTTTTTACACCTTGTCCTTCTTCAGGTTTTGATGCTACCATCTCAATTCCAAAAATAAAAAATAACTCTTCAGCTGCGCTCTTTACTTTCACTTGTTTCTTCTTCTTGTCAACAAATACAAAATAATGTTCCTCACTGTGATCATGACAGTATTGATTCATAATCTTCAAGATTGATTCTAGACTCTTTCATCAATCTTCTTTTTTTTTCCTTAGATTCTTTAGTTTCTTCTTTATAAAAAAAACCTCTAATACATTCCAAAATGGTCATTCCTTTTGCTTTTCTAGTTGCAAGTCAGTGAACCATAATTTTTATGGATCTTTCTTTCTTTATTCCTCATCCCTCTCAAAATGAGTATTCACAAACTCTCTGATGCTATTGAAACTGGATCTATAATGTTTCCCTTTATCTATGAAAGATGCACAAACGAAAATAAGAACCAAAAAGCACACTAGTGTACAAATGTGTACACAAGTACTGAAATATAGCAAAACCTAATATCTACACCCACAAATCAGGCCATACATCAATTATCTAGCATGAAGGTGTACAAATATCTACACAAGTATTGAACTACAGCAAAACCTAACATCTACACCCACAAATCAGGCCATACATCCATGGTCTAGCATGAAGGTGTACAAAGATGTACACAACTACTGAAATCCAACAAAACCCTAACATTTATACCCACAAATCAGGCCATACACCCATGATCTAGAATGCTGGTGTACAAATATCTATACAAGTACTGAAACACAACAAAATCCTAACATTTACACCCACAAATCAGGATATACATCCATGGTATAGCATGAAGGTATACAAATATCTACACAAGTGCTGAAATCCAACAAAATCCAACATCCACACCCACAAATCAGGCCATACATCCCTAAAATAGCATGCTGGTGTACAAATCTTTACATTACCTAAACAAATCTTAGAAAAACTACTTTTATACAAACAATACAGTCCATATATCCCTGAAATAACATGGTGGTGTATAAATTTGTACACTACCTAAACAAAGTTGGAAAAACTACTTTCATACACACATAACAGGCTAATATATGAAAGTAGCAGATGATCTTACTTTTTGGTACTTGAATAAATGTTGAATCTTCTTTTTGTTGTTGTTTTGTTCTTTTTGAAGGTCTTGATTTCTTTTCTCTTTTTTTTGGGTGATTTCTGCTTAGGTGTTGATGATTTTAGACTTTCTACTACTTGAATAGTTGTTGAATCTTCTGTTTGTTGTTGTTTTCTTCTCTTTGAAGGTCCTGATTTCCTTTCTTTTTTGTGATTTCTGTTTATGTGGTGATGATTTTGGGCTTTCTACTGCTTGAATAGATGTTGAATCTTCTTTTTCTTGTTCTTCTATTCTCTTTGAAACTCTTTTACTGCTCTTTTCAATCGCTGATTTGGGTTTAATTTTTGATGATTTTGGAGTGTTTTCTTGTTGCTTCTTCTTCATCATGATGTTACTGATGATGAATTTTTTTTTGTTCTAGATGATGATGATTTTGGTTTTCTCTCGGTTAGGGTTTGATATTTTTTTTTCTTCTAATGATTTTTTTTCTTCTCTACTGCTACAGAAATGTAGGATTTTCTATCCGTTATCAAGTAGATTTTCTCTTTCAGTTATTTTCAGGTGAGAAGACGTGGTGGTCTCTCATTGTTTATGTCAACTATAGGCGGTTGTAACTATTGTTCACGCGTGTGCATTATGATGAGCGTGCGAAGGATAGACTTGTTTTTATACCTTTTCAAATAATTAGAGGACTGATTTGTTAGTCTCTAAATCGGTCAGGACTAAACTGTCTAGTCCGGGACGTTTTTGGACTAAAAAGTATTTTACCCAATTTAGAACGCATAAGGGTGGTTTCTGTAATTTGACTACGAAAACCTAAAAAAAATATAGATAGACCCATGAACTCATTTCAAGTCCTCCATCTCTTTATCACTACACAGCGCCGTCTTCGATCTTACATTCCATTCTAACCACCACTATTATTATCTTTAGTACCACCGCCTTCACCACTTAATAGATGGGTTATTAATGGAATATGGGTTTTGTGTCTCATATACCCTGGAAGGAGAAGAGAAAATGGTTTATTCAAATATTATTCGGTATGAGCGGACTCGGAATGGGGTTTCATTTGTATCTACAAAACAAATGGCTCCAACAAAATCTATTCAACAAATTAACAATAACAAGATTCTTCAATATCAAGAAGAACATGGATGAATTCTATGAAACTTATTGAGATCAAGTTATAGTTGAAAAAGTTAAAAGACAGTGCTTGCAATGCTGGGTTCACTCTTAAATCATTCATCACTTCTTGCATTCGACATTCCCGCAATAATTTTAGTAGGTCGTTTTGGTAATCGGATGCTGAAGAGACCAACTTATTATTAGTAAATTTCTCCACTTTCAGGAGATAAGTAGAGTCATCTATTTTTTGGATATATTCCTTGTGATGATCATATGATATTTGCTGGCGCTTTTGATGGGATCTCTTCTTATTGGGTTTTCATTTGCGCTGGTTGTGTGGATTTTTATTTGCGATTCAAGCAGTCGATGGTTGAGATGGTATGATGGTTCATTTTTTTTTTTGTTATGGCATTTTTACATTGATGGTTATGATGTTTGCGTTTGTTATGATGGTCAACATGAAACTTGCAGTGTCAATTGATGACCTAGAGGCACAACAACTGAAGACAAACAGAACTTAAGGATTCATGGTTGTAAGGCTAACTATGCTTAATACTGTTTGTGGCAACAGCAAGTTTTTTTTGGCAACAACAAGTTTTTTTTGGAACGTGTTGTGTTAGAAGCATACATTTACAACACTGTATGTCTGTAATTATGTTGTTGATGGTGAAGTGTCAAAAGAGGAAAAGGAAAATATTGTTTTAGAAGAGAAACTAGAAGATGATGTTTTAGAAGAGGATCAAGAAGATGTTGCAAAAGAAGAGGATGTCACAAAGATAGATGAAATTAGCCTAACTAAGTTAAATTACACAAGAACTGCTCGTGAGTGCCTACGACAACGACAAGAAGGATAGAGTGTTTAAGTTTGTCAGCTTGGAGACTTCGCTATATGTGATTTGCAGATATTGACATAAAATTAGAGGTTCCGAAAATGATATAGTTTTCTGATTGCCATGATGACTCCTCCTCTCATTAGTAAGTTTTATATTTCTCATTCTCAATGATTTTTTCTCTATATTTCAGCTGTTTCTGATTTGATCCTCACTAACAATGGATTTTTTTTCCAATGAGTATTGTTCGACTTATTTATTACACCGAGTCTTGAGTATGTAATTTAACTAGTTTAAATATAACGTTCACCATGTACTTTAAGAAGTTCTTGGTAATCTGAAACATAGAACAGAGGGATGTTGTATTCCTTCCTGCTACATATAATTGAATTAGAAGATAGTGAAGAAACGGAGACTTCTCATGATTTTCTCATTGTTCAGAAATTTGTAAAATCATCACAAAACTTATACCAACTCTTTTAATTTTTCCTGGTTTATAAGACTTCTAACGTGCTCGTCATGTATTGCTAGGTTAGATCTATTACATGCATTTCTTGATTGATTAGTAAGGATGGGGTTACTTAATACCTTTAGATAGACTTACACCCATAGTGTTTCTCTGATTGCTTCACTTAATTGCCATTACATTGCTGGATTCTGTGCCTAGCCCGTAGCGAACTGATCATATATGAGGAACTAGTAATAGCTTGTACTGCATCCATTGAATGTTAGCTAGGATGTTGGATGAGTAGAAGATATAAGATGAGCAACTAGCAATACTGCAATATCATTTGTCTGTAACAGTACCAGGCCATTTGAGAAATCGTCCCCGCAGTGCACTATTGTCAACAGCACCAAACCTACTTTAATCCTACCATTTTGGATGCACTACCATGAGTTTTGATCTAAATCTAATGGCTTGAACATTAGGGTTAGGTTCTTATAAATAGACCTCAAGTCCGTGAGCACAAACAGAACATTCATAGTCTCCATTTCTCTTCAAATCTAGATCTAGATCTCTAGTCCCCATATTGCAAAGAAAACCTCTTTCTATTGAATTTCTGTGCAAAAATGGTTTTGCAAATCAGGGTTATGAATGAGATACTGGTTGTGTATGGAAAACCTCGCATACACACACTGCAATCTTGCTTGTGATCGGCATTATGATTTCTCCTCTCAAAAGTATGTCACATTTTCATTAATTTTTGCTTACATTTCCATCTTATTCATCTTAATTTGAGCTGTTCAATTGACTCCTTTAAATTGAATGTTTATTAATGTCTGTTCTGTTTTCAACAGGTGAACGACGGATAAAAAGAATTACCTTACTAAATGCTGCTCCAAAATCACCCAATATGGTGGTCATGATATGAAAAGAGTTGCGGCACCTACATATTCATTTTGTGTGGTAACTGTTTGACAAAATCGTCTAGTAAGTCATGAACGTGACTGCTAGATGTGATAAATGGAGCTCGAAACCAGGTTGGATATCATTTCACTATTCTTGTCGCTTATGTTACCTCCAAATACTGTAAAGCTACTATTATAGTTGCTTATGTTTCCTTCTGGTACCGTAAAGCTATTAGTGTTCTCACCTATGTTTCCTCCGGAAATAGAAGCAAATGTCTAATTTCTCCCTTTAACTACCATTATAAATTTTCCTCTCGAAAATTATGTCTCTTTCTTTTTTTTGTAAAGCCTGTAACATACTGTCGGGTTAGAAGGTAATGTATATCTTTTTCTGTTGAATCATGTACAAATTTGATTCCACTTGCAAGCACTTGAAACCATATGGGTTGCACATGCCAACCGGCAAGTAATGATCAAGTATCTTTTGTACATGTAAGATGTAAATCTGCAGTGGAAAAACTGGACCAAGAGCAACTGCAAGCACATTCTTACAGAAGGATTCTGCTGGTTCCTGCAACTGTGTTTGCTGTTGTTGATAAGTGAGTTTAATGTCTTCAACTTTACTTTCCGTGCATGGAGAGCTTTCACTGCAGTCTAATTTCATTGCAACTTGTGTTGCCGATGTCCCCTGGATGTCGGTGAATGTTACTTGACTGATTTGTGTACCAGAATGCTGTTAGATAACAAAACTATGACAGTTAAAACAGCTTCAGAATGTGATAATGGTTAGGTTACTTTGTTTTGATTTTTTTACCTGGTTAGGACATCCTTCTTTATGCAGACAATAGTTTTGATCAACAAGTATCAGATTATGAACGTTATTCATCGTAATTTGTTTAAAATACTACTCCTGTAACGAACCCTTTACTAGGCCTTCCCCAAGATTTGATTTTCAATCCATTTTGTGTCTCAGTGAACACACAGTTTGCTTGCCTTCTTCTTCTAGATCATGAGCCAAACTCCAGATGCTGTGACAATTGACACAATAGGTAAAACAAAACACTCCCAATGTTTTCAAAGTAAATGTATCATCACTTTTATGATTATTGCGAGGCTTATTAGACGAATCTATCAACGAAGTAAAATCCTAGCAAAGCAAAGAGCATCACCAAACAAGCTACAGTAAGATCATCTCGGCCGAAGTAAGACGTACTCAAAGCAGGAAGATTTGTGAACCAAACCCTAATTTTATGTTTTGGCTATAAATAGGCTTGTGAGTAACTTTATTAGGGTTGATCAATTCTGTTGGAGAGTTAGAGAGAGAACTATTGTTATAATTCATAAGAAATCATCTGCATTTGTAACCATCGTTAAATCATAGTGAAATCACTGAACCACGTAAATCTTTTGTGTTCATCGTTTTTTATTGTTATGAGAGAATTTTAATCATAAGATCCAGGTGAAAGACATAAAGGAAAGCTTTAGGATTGATCTTGGGTGTGATGTGGGATTTCCTACGGTTACAGCGAGGTCATTTCAACGTTCATTATGTGTAATGAAGTGTTCATAAGTAAAGAGAGACGTTAGTCGTCGCTAATTCGTTCCTCCCCTACTGCCATTCATGGAAATGAACTAAGAATATGGGCACGTTTTCAAATTCAAACCAAAATTGGTAAGTTATAATGTCTACTTACTAAGCAACTTAAGTTACTCGATTCGTGTACTTCAACTTCTTTGTAGTTTAACTAATTGGGAATTTTATAATGTGAGAACATTCGACACTGTAATTAAAATAAATAAATAATGAAATTTGTAATTTCGAAATCTATAAACCATTATGAAAATGTTGCACATATCTATTTGACTTCTAGATGCTGGAAGAATATGTGAAAGAAAGTTGCACAATCGTATATCTTGATGCACATTTATAGAGTAAAGACTAAACACCAATATTTATGAGACTAGGATGTTCTGTAATGAGCTTTGGTGACGGACCTTCTGATATTAATAATCCATCACTCGTCATTTTTAAGCCCGTTATCAGAGAGATGTCAATCTCGGCAAATAGGTAAACTTAATATGAAAGGCAAAGTTAAAGAAGTTGTTGATGTGAAGGTGACATCTTGTTGTTAGTTGGCAATTAAGTAGTTGTGAGATTTTATCTTAAAAGGCATCGGTACTTTGCATATTCGATGTGAGATTAATCCTCATGTCTTGGTCGAGCTAATGATGCTGCCAATCCATAACATGAGGTTCATGGTAAATTATGCTGCATTTCAATGTTATATGTAGATGGTTAATTGTGCTGCTTTTCATGGTAAAATTGTGGTGTCTTTGAGGTTGTCTTATCGTAAATGGATGATTTGTAACATGAAGTAGTACTTCTAAGTTCTATCCAAAAGCACCTGCATACTCTTTTACGCAATAATCTGTGTGTGTTTCTTTCCTTTTAATTGCTTTAGATACTTCTATATGCTAATTTCAGCACCTTTACATCCTCTTAAGAAACCTTGTGTGCCCCTCATAAAACTCTCGATCCATAATTTTTCATGTCAGCAAAAAAAGTTGTATTCCACTACTATGGTGCTGGGGATATGTTCCTGTTGTGTCCGGCGTCCCTCGACAGTTTCTGATCTCCCAAATTGACAAATCCTTTTTCGCATTATCGAAGTTGAAGTGCGTAATGCCTTGTCGAAATTGCCACTGGTGTGGCAAATTCGGCGAACATGGGCACCATGTAGGTCCAGGATAACTATTAAACAAAAAATGCAAACTGTATATTCTTCCTGTATCCTGCCAAGGAAAAAACTACAGTGTGAAGGCAACAAAACAAACACAAAGAGTTGGAAGCAAAGTGAGTTATTTTATATGCTGTTGTGTCCCTGTGTGATGTCAGGTGTGCACATACACTCTGGGCCTGTAAACTAGCGTTTTGGGTGGTTTCGTGAAGTGTGGTGGACCGGTGGTGGTCCTCTTCCTATCCCATACACAGGCAATGCACTTAGGGATGCGTGATACTTGATAAAGTATACGCATGAAGAGAGAGTGACCACCTTGAAATTGAATATTTATTTATATTCCACCACCCAGATCCCAACCGTTTCCTACTTTTGGGAACTCCAACTTTTGTTTTGTTTTCTAACGCTAGTGACTCCAAGTCTCCAAGGTCTATAGGTGGAGTTGTTGTTGACACATAAATATTTTGGAGCCCAAGTCGTCGACTTTACCCTCCGTGGTCGTTTCAAATAATAATGGTAAAATTGGAATTTGTACGAGTGAAATTTGTATGAGTGATAGGTTTAAAGTGTAAACTGGTCATTTAAATCTTTTTTATTTTTTTTATCAGATAAATTTTTTATAAATAAAACTAAAGAAAACAAATAACATTAAACTAGAAGGCAGTAGTGTGAGAATTTAAGTGTCGGAACCATCGCCGTTAGGGATGAAATACAAAATCTTCGAGCTATTCTGACATGTCGTGTTGTTGTTGCCGGCTCTTGGCATCAATGTACACAATTCCTTCGCTGAGATTGATGTATTAAGAATAAAATATACGATGTTATCATAAAAGTGATAAGTTTATATACCATTTGAAATTCCATATTGATCAAAAAAAATTTATGATAATTAGAACAAATTATATTCAACCCCATAGCATATAAATCCTGACTCCGTACCTAATCGATCCAATTTTAACTTTAAAGTTGTGCGAGTGCCACAACTACCGTTGAAGTCAACTAGTCTCTATGGAGATTCTAAGTTTCTTTTTTTTTTCTTTCTAAAGCATAAAAGAGATTTTATTAAATTAAAAAACGACTACACAAGGTAAGTTCTACTATGGATTCATCTACTACAACTAATGGATTCATCTACTACAATTTAATTTAAAAAAGAAGGAATAGTGTGGTCCTAAATCGTAGTCCAAATTTCACCCAATATACATACAATTATTTTCCATGGAATAAAATGAAAAATTGATAAAAAGGAAAAATGGGACCGAAACCTAATGTTTTTCCATCCCAGTACGAAATCTAGTGTTTTGCCGGATTCTGGTTTTTTTCGTTTGATTTGGTATGGAATTGATGAACCCTAATCCGAATATGATTACAAGTAATAACCCAGGTACAACTACAATCAATAATCCGAGTTCTAATAGGTTTCTTAATTCAGCTATTACAAATCCGAGTTCAACTAGGGTTCTTAATTCAGCAACTACAAATCCGAGTTCTTCTATGATTCTTTCAGCGATTTCAGAGTTTCAAAAGGAAAGTGATTCAATTTCGGTGGCTACAAGAGAGCAAGCTTCTTCTAAAAGTTCTAATACATATGCTGATTTGCTAAAAGCTACAAAAAAATTTGATTCAACAACAATTGATCTTAATTCTTTACCTAAACCTATTTCAAAAGATGGGAAAACAGCTTTGGTTATTCCAATGGAGTTATATAATGAAGGATGTGAGACGTGGAGGTTTAGCCTAATTGGAAGATTAAACTTTAATGGGTTAGTTTTTGCTGATGTGAAGAAATCTCTTCTTGAACAATGGCAGATGGATGAAAGAAGATGTAAATTCGTGCCTATGTCAAAGGGTTTCTTTATTATCAAGCTTGATTCTTTGGAAGATAAAGAGAAAATTCTGAATAAGGATGCATGGATTGTAGAACAACAAGTGTTACGTATTCAAGCTTGGACTCCAAGTTTCAATCCGGAAAAGCAACGTACATCACATGCTACGGTTTGGGTGAAATTTCCCAGGTTTGTTTATGGAATTATGGACTGAAAAAATTCTCTTATCTGTTGGCCAAGCTTTAGGAACACCAATTGTGGTGGATAAGAGGACTTTAAGCCATGAATATTGCTATTTTGCTTCGTTTTTGGTTGATATTGATTTTTCAAAGGAAATTCTTGATGAAATTGAAGTTATAGTGGGTGGAAGGCGTTATATGCAAGTAGTGGATGTTCCAAACAGACCTAAATTTTGTAGCCATTGCAAGATTATTGGTCACGTCTTTAAAGATTGTAAGAAAGCTAAACAAGCTTTTGTGAAATCTGGGCTTGATAGGCGTGTTGTTGCTGAAAAAGAGAAGGTATTGGTGAATCAAAATCATTCCAAAGTTCAAAATCGTAATAAATGGAGGCAAGTAAAAGGTAAAAAAATTTATTCCCAATCAAACTAGGAATTCTGAACTTGTTTCTAACAATCAATTTGAGGCTCTTAATAACGTTGATAATGAGGTTGAGAATGAAGTTGTTGCAACTACACCAAGAGTAGATGAGTTATTTGATAATATAAATCCTTTATGTAATTGTTCTGAAGTTCATGAGGCTGAATTGGGTGTTAGAAGTGAAGGTATTATAGAAGAAGATGATGGAACGGTTTTAGAAGATGTTGGACGGCTAGATATTCATAATAATTCTGAAGTGGTTGTTAAATTATGGGGTGAGATTGCTGAACTGGAAGAAGTTGAAAGAGAGAAATTGGCTAGAAAGGAAGCTTTGCGTGCTAGATTACAATCTTTTGGTCAGAATAGGGTTCAAAATTTAGAAACAGTACACAATAAGGAAACCGTGTGTAATAAGGAAATTGATTTGGGATCGGTTTTGGAAGCTGGAAGTTCTCTTGTTGCAAAATTGAGTAAAGGAAAGTCTCCTAGGCTACCTGGGCGTGTTAATAATGCTTCTACCAAAAAGCAAGTTCAATCTCCAGTTAAGCTCGTCCCTGGTAATTATGCTTCCACTGAAGATGAAGATAGTGATTCTTTTGATGGTATGGAAGATTTTGATTTGGATGCCATTTTCTCTAAGAGAAGGCCATATAGAATTCAAACCCAAAAGAGGAAACTGAAAGGAGTGGGTTTTAGGCGTTGGTAGCTGCCTCTCTTTTTTCATTTCTTTTTATTGATGTTATTTATTAAAGTTTTGAGTCTTTGACTCTGAATTTATCTTTGTAAACTAAAGCTATTTATTATTAATATAATTTTTTGACTTACCAAAAAAAAAAGTGTTTTGCCATCTCTACAAAATCTTAATATATAAAACACAATTTAAATATCTCTAACAAAAACGTTATAACTACAGTAGAACTTCGTTAAATTAATCTGTGATACATAAATAACTTTGTTAAATTAATAGTTTTTACCAGTCCCAACTTGAACTAGTGTGCTAAGTTAATAACCTCGTTAAATTTATAAGATAATAAAAAAATTAAATTTCTAATAGGGCCCAACTAATATATAAATTAATAATCAATGTAATAGCACTAAAATATGGTGTGTTATTAATATAGGAATCAAAAGTTGTTTGTTTCTTGTTCACATTTATATGACATTGGACTTAATTTCTAAATTTTTTTGTAGTGTCTTGAGAAGTTCCAGAGTGACTTTTTGTATTGTCTTCTTGTTATTTTAGTTTTAACATCAAAGTATATAAATTTACCCACATAATATGTAATATATTATTTTTTATTATGGCATAAAATACAAGAAAAGAATTTAAATTGAAAATAAATTCTTTAGATATTTCTTATTATATAAAAATGATCTACACATTTATTTTTAAAACTTAAATTTAGTATGTTTCGATATATTAGTAACTTATTAATTTATCGATAAATTAATACTTCAATCTAACAGTCTCAAGACTATTAATTTATCGAAGTTTTTTTATAACTTCAAAATTTTAAGGCCACATCAGATATAATCTCCTTTATTTATCATAAATTATTATCCAACAAAATATAAAGATACACTCTAAGGATGATTTAGCAGGTAATTAGAAAGACATCTTCTAAAGGATCTTCTAGTTTTAGAGGATCTTGTGGAGAGGAAATAACGATCCTATTTTGAAAAATAAAATTAGTTTTCCACCTAAATCATTCTTTGAAATAAAAGAATAAAATGTTGACCAATAGGATTGTTCTATCTAGACTTCAAATTATATTCAAACTCTATTGTTTTTTTTTTAGAATCTACATATGTTAATATAGGCCTAGCTAAACTGTTTGCAATAATAGGAGTAGAGCCATCTAATATGGGTTGGTTATTTCCTTCCATCCTAATATTAAATTTATCTACTAAGAGTTTACTTGAAATGCGAAAAAGGAGAACTAGATCCGAGTTAACGTAAGAAAGGTAAATTTTTGCTTTTATAGCAAGAACATCTGCTATTGAATTTCTTGACCTAAGATTAAAACTATAACACAAAAAGTGGTTGCATTGTTCTGAGACTTAATGTTTTCTGCAAAATGGATATTCTTTGTTGGTTGATTGTAATTTGATTGCTCAATAGACTTACGATTCTGAAGTATAAAAATTTTGGTTTGCTATTTTTTCTCACCAAATTGTCTGGAAAACTACAATTGCCTCAACTTCAAGGGTTGAGGAATTGGAAAGTCCTTTTGTGGTTGCTGCAAATTTACCTACATAATTACAAATTAGACCAAAGCTTGAATTAGAAAAATTAGAAAAAGGGGAACCCGATCTTTTATTTTTCGTACTAGAAACCCACCAATAAGATTATATGTATGAAAAATCTATAATTAGTTAAATTGTAAGTTTATTATGATAATAACCTTCTACTTAGTTAACTAAGAACTAAGTTTCAATTTTAATTTTCAAAACAGGTGAAAAAAATCGTGAAAAAAATTCATAATTCCTAAAATTACTTTTTAATTTTCTTTATTTATAACACCCCTAAAAAAACTTTTGTCTCTCCTCAAAACACATTTTGGTAAAAACTTAAGTTTCCACAATAATAAGTCATACATATTAGTGAAAATTCCAGTTTTCACCAATTATAATGCTAGGTAAGATTAAAGAAAAATTAAGCTTTACCCGTAATAAACTAATAATATTCTTTTAAGAACAAATTTATTGATGAAAACTTGATTCTTCATCAGTAGACTTTTAATAGTAACCCTAGAATGCGTAAGAGATATGAGAAAATTCTAGGTTTCACATCCATTGCTTGTAGAAAAAAACATAAAAAATAAGTATCAATTTGTGTTTTTACCAATAATAATGTTATGCGAGATTGGTGAAAAATAAAATTTTCACCCCAATAAGTTTCCAATCACAAAACTAAAATATTTGTACAAATTGTAGTTTTTACTTGTTTTGTCACCTCTAACAAAAACATAAATATTGGTGAAAAGTATAGTTTTCACCAATTATATCGGTAATTATAAAATGTGAGATTGGTGAAAAAATAATATTTGACCAGTAAAATTCAAGAAAAAAAAATCAATAATAAGATCAACGACGCACCAAAATCAAACTTTCAAGACAAGATTAAAAAAAAACAAATTCTTATGTTTTTCCTGATATAGATTAGATAAATCTTGGGAAAAAAATTTAAAAAACAAAAATCCTAAATTTAATAAAAAAAATCCATTTTAAACAAAGATCAAAACATAAATAAAAAAGAAGGAAAAAATAGAAATGAATATTTGATGATACAAACTTCTAAGATTTAATTTTGTGATTAAAATTAAATCAATTTAAGAGGCAGTTGAGATATCATTTGATTGATTGAGCGACTATATCTAGAAATAAGAACAAAAAATGAGCGTTATTAGGATATTAATTGTGCAAAAAACATATTGGTAATTTTTTTTTACATAAGTATAACAATAAAAGTTATATTTTCTATCAAAAATTTATAAAAATTGTAAATTAATTAACAGATGTTAGTCATTAATCTTATATCATGGGTTTCTAATATAGATTATCTTAATAATGGGTTTCCGAAGAACTCAAGCTTCCCATATAGGTTCTCCAAAAATAGTCATATTTTGGAAACCCAATAAATATCAATATTAATTTTTAACTGATTTTGGTTTTGTTTTTTCTAATTTTTCTTCGATTGATTATTTAAAGATGCCCTTCCCTGGCCCATTGGTTATTCAGAGAAAAGGATGGTAATATAGCCCAGACTGAATATGCCTACGGATAGCCAAAGAAACTTATTAGGGACTTTGATTTTTGTCATGAAACACTTCGTAACATCAATTTTTGCAATATTAGTTAGATGCATTATTTATATTTTGACCTCACCATAACAAATAAAATTACTCTTTTTGTTTTTTATATTTTTTACTTCTGCTCACACCACCCTTTCTGCTTCCCGTTCCTCACTCTCCTTAATCTCTATTCTTATCAACAAAACAAAAAACCCTTTTTCGTATGCTTTTCTTTCTCTCTTTTTGGTTCTCAAGGTAAAATTCCAAAAGCCGCACTGAGAATAACTCAAAATTTCTTCAGTTTTTGTTTTAATGGTGATAGAATTAAACCCATTTTCTGATTTTTCTTTTTGGGATTTTGTTAGTTTGAACCAAGGGAAGTAATAAGGGGTTTTGTCACTGAGTTTATAATCTCTTCAAAATTTCTTTTTAAGTTTTATAATGGTGAAAATGAGAAATAAAACAAAGTATTTTTATTTTATCAAGG
The DNA here is from genome assembly GCA_023531435.1 of Papaver californicum. Taxonomy (NCBI): domain Eukaryota; kingdom Viridiplantae; phylum Streptophyta; class Magnoliopsida; order Ranunculales; family Papaveraceae; genus Papaver; species Papaver californicum. Next base: position 13,146 of record JAJJMC010025383.1, on the reverse strand, counting down.
GGGATTTATATCTTATTATCATTTCTACTTTAGTTAGTTAAACTATAAGTTATTTACAATAATGACTTTCTACCCAGTTAATTAACAACTAAATTTTCATTTTTATTTGCAAAATAGGTGAAAAAAATCGTGAAAAAATTCATAATTCCTAAAGTTGCTCTTTTTATTTTACTTTATTTATAAAGTCCCTGAAAAATATTTTATCTCTCATCAACATGCATTTTGGTGAAAACTCAAGTTTCCACAATAATAAGTAAACCATATCGGTGAAATTCTAGTTTTCACCAATTATAATGTTAGGTGAGATTAGAGAAAAAAAATAAGTTTTAACCGTTCTTTTAACAACAAATTTATTGATGGAAACTGGATTTTTCATTAGTATACTTTCAGTGGTAATCCCCGAATGCATAAGAGATATGTGAAAATTCCAATTTTCACATGCATTGCATGTAGAAAAAAATATGAAAAAAAAGTAAAAATTCGTGTTTTTACCAATAATAACGGTAGGCGAAATTGGTGAAAAATAAAGTTTTCACCCTAATAAGTTTTCTATCACAAAACTAAATATTTGTGCAAATTCTAGTTTTACCCATTTTATCCACCACTGACAAAAACATAAATAGTGGTGAAATTTTCACTTTCTACCAATTATATCGGTAATTACCGAAAAATGTGAGATTGGTGATGAAACAATATTTCACCAGTTAAAAAATCAAGAGTAAGATCAACAATACCAAAATCAAACTTTCAAGACAAGATTAATCAAAAAGAAAAATATATACATTTTTCCTAATATAGATTAGACAAATCTCAGGAAAAAAATTTAAAAATTATTTTTATAATCTAAAAAGAAAATCTAATTTAAATAAAGATTAAAAAAAACATAAAAAAAATATGAAAGAAATAGAAACGAAGATTTGATGAAACAAAGTTCTAAGAAATTTTGTGATTAAAATAGGATCAATATAAAAGGTAGTCAAGATATTATTTAATTGATTGAGCGACTCTATATAGAAATAAAAACAGAAAATGAGCGTTATTAGGGTATTAATTGTGCGAGAAACATATTTGTAAAATAAATAAATTTACATAAGTATAAGTATAACAATAAATGTTATATTTTCCATCACAAATATATCAATTTGTAAATACAACAAAATACCTAAATTTGGTACTGTTGTGAGATTTGTAAAAACGCTTTTCTGTTAATGTTATTGTGTTGTGTTGTATAAAAAAAACAGTTGAGTGTTTCGTAAACTATAAACTAAAAGTTAGAGATGATTAAAAAAGTGATCAAATTGTGTTTGGTAAAATATCAGCTTGAACAGTTGTTGTTGTAATAAATTACAAAAACAGACATACTTTTCAAAATAGTTTTATTTTAAATAATAGAGTTTAAATATAAATAAATATTGATATATTAAGTATATATTTGATTCTTTATATATTAATATTATATTTACTTATTATTGTTAAAGATTATTATCTTGAATAACCTTATTTTTATTATAGACATAATTCTGAGAAAAAGAACATCAAACTAAAATTAGATAATTATTTCATATTTGCTCTTTTTTTATTATTGATAATTTTCTTTTATAGATTTCATTACATATCTATTTCTTGTAAAATATTTAAGGGTAACTTTCGTCATTTATACAAAAAAAAGGATAGAAAAAAAAAGGTATGAAAAATAGGGTGGGACCATAACTTTTGTTTTTAAAACTTTTAAAAGCTCCTCCTCCTCAACTATTAAAAGTTGGGGAATTTAGGAAGTGTTTTGTATAAAAAACACTTTCTAAAAAGTTTACCAAACACCAATTTGAAAAATTATTACTATATATACGTTTTAATAGTACTTTTGAGAAAATAAAAGCATTACCAAACCTAACCTAAGCCTAATAAAAACCATTTTAATAATGGATTTCTGGAAAGCCCAAGCTCCCATATAGGTTCTCCAGAAATAGTCATATTTGGAAACCCAATAAACATCAACATTAATTTTTAGTTGGTTTTTGTTCTGGTGTTTCCAATTTCTTCAATTGATTACTTAAAGATACCCTTGTCTTGCATGTTGATAATTTATAAAAGATGGTAATACAGTTCAAAGATATCCAAAGAAACTTATAAAAGACGTTGTTTTTGTTCTGAAACACTCTGTAACATCAATCTTTCCAAATGATTTAACATTTATTTTTGGACGTTTCAATTATTTTGGTTAACTCCTTTATAGAAATCAATGACTTGTACAAAGCTACAAAAGAAATAACATAGCCTACAGATATAAGCTCTGGGTATCTGTAACATCCAAATAAATCTAGCAAATTGCCAGCAAAAAGTTTGGTGCTTGATGGTTTCATTTTAGGCCATTAATCTAGTATTTGTCAAAAAAAATGTGAGAAGTAAGTGATGGGAAATTATTACCTATGTATTTCATAGGTTTAATTTTACTTCCCTCTTAGCTACTGTCTATTCTAGCCTCAGCATCCTTTATGATAGTACCAACACCACAAGCACATATGAGACTTACCCCTTTTTTATTAGGCTTTCGATTGAAGCTTTTATCCTCTTTAAGCATAAGCTTATCAGGGAAAGGTTAGTTCTTAAGACCGACCCTTTATGATAATATTTTTACCTAAGGTAGTGGTATCATATTTTTACCTAAGGTAGTGGCCCGAAGGGCATCAGGCTTGTCAACTAATCTTCAAGCCACCTTAACCGCCGTAACCAAAAATTTTAACGGAAAATGGGTCTATTGTCAAAGATTTCTTAATTTATGGTTCTAATGGACTTGTAAAAATTTGGGATAGGTGAGATGGACACCAAAAAAATAAGACAATTATGTCCCTCACTTTTCTAATTATTTCTTTTTTATCATTTCTCTCTCCAATCTAAAAAAAATCACAAAAACATTCATAACTCTCAAAATATATATCCGATTTTAATAAAACTTATATTTTTGGAAAGGATTTTAAATTATCTTCAAAACAAGATCCACTGTTGATAGTAAATTCGAAGTTTTTTTTTTTCGAAAGAAAATAGCTAGGATGAAACTGGTTGCATCCTGAATTAAAATAAAATAGAAAATTTATTCAAAAAATAGTTTGGATGAAACTGGATGCATCCTGTTTTAAACTAAGAGAATAAAAATATTCGAATAATAGCTAGTATAAAACTGGTTGCATCTAGTGTCATTCTTGGATGAACAAAATAAATATAGGTAAAAACTGGTGTTTCTACCATCCGTTCCATATAAAATATAAAGATCTAGCACAACCATCACCACTACCAACATTTTCAATCGCAACAAAAACCACATTATTGCCACCGCCACATTCAATAGTAATAAAATACAACAAACACCACCATAACCTTCACCATAAAAATAAATAATCATCTAAATGTGCAGGATGAAACCAGATACATCATGAGAAAACCATGTTTATTTGTCAGAATATGCATGATGTAACCAGATACATCTTGAAGAAAACATATATTTTTGTCTGAATATGTAGGATGAACCCAGTTTCATCCTGCTTCATATGTAGAAGACTTGAGACTAGAATCATTGGCATCTGTTCTCTCTTAAAAGGATGAATCCAACTAGAATAGATAACAATCATATATTCTTATATGATATAAAATTATGAACCATCTCAAATAGTTGGCAATCATCTCTAGTTGTATGACTTGAACCATAAATCATCTCTAGCTAATATATATCATGCCAGTACTTGATTAAGCCAAGGTATCCAAAAATATTCCCTGTAAATGATCTCCTGTATATAAGGAGTACGAACATGAACGTAGGAAAGCAAGCAATAAACTAACTATCCAGTTCTGATATGCACATCAAAAATGGATTATTCGTTTGTAGTGGTAGTGGTTATATAATGGTTCAAGGAAAAAATAAATCATCAACCAGACGAAATTCAATTGAAACACAATGCAATCATAACAGTAATCCTTCCCTATATACGCTATCTAATTCATATCATACAAGCCAAACACAATCATCCAAAAAGATCAGACTTCTATCAGAAATAATACCGTATACTATTTCCCCAAAGGAAACGGTATTTGGAGAAACAAATTTAACCCTAAAATCAGATTTGCACCTAGTTATAACTATTAGGATTTCTATACTATATAGAACCAATTGTAGAATCAAAGGGATTTTTAAATTGGGGACAAAAAAGATTGTATATATCAGAAGGGAATGGGTCTTGTACATTGCAACAAAGAAAAAGAAAAAGAAACCCTATTAATTTGTTGATGCAAGCTTCTCTTCATCAACCTCTAAAGCTTTCCTAGACTGCTTTAGCTCCTCGTTCACAGACAACAATTCTTGACATCTGTGAAGCTTTGGTATATCCTTGCGAATCATATGTAGAAAGTCATCAGTCAAGAGCTTGCCTCTTTTCGTTGCCATATCTTAAGCTTTATGAACCAAAACCATTAGGGCGGAGCAGGAACATATAGGAGATATATAACAAGAAAAATAGATAGGGGCATTATAGTACATCATGTAAAAAATAAAAAATATTAAAAAATAAAAATTTGTATGAAATATCCAATTAAGGATATTAGAATAGTATTTTAAAGATCCTTGGTTATTTAAAAAATATCTAAGTTTACTTGTCTTCTTTACCCATAAAATAGGATATAAGGGTTATTAAGCCAATAAATTAAAATTTTAAAAGCATCCCCAAATCCTAGCCACTCTTGATTAATTGTTTTACCCGTATTACACCAGACACCAGCATTTAAGGTATAAACCTTTTGAGTTAGATTATTTACGCCATCAAAAATCCTTACAAATTATATTAACTCGTCTGAAAAGTTGGTCAACTTAAAAATTAACACCACTAAGGACCATTTTATTAGCTTGGAATATAATTTTACTCTCCCAACTTTGAATTTTGTTTTCTATTTTTACTATAATTATATCGAAAGTTTTCAATTTAATTGGGTTTATACACAAATAAGGGACCACCTACATATCAATATTTCATGCTTATTTATCTTATGAAGTCTGCTTATCATTTGTTGATGTCTATGGTAAAAAAAATACCCTAAGAGCATCTGCAGTCATCGACTATTTTGAGGATCAAAGATTGAATTTGATCGATAGTCGGCGAAATGCAGCCACAGTCGTCGATCAATTATAGTATTTAGTCGAGGAAAATCACTGTTCCAGATTAAATTTCTTCGCTGATCGACGACTATAATTTATAGTCGCGCGAAATCATAACCCCTCGCTTGTGAACGAACGACGTCCCAATATCTCGCTTAAAAACACGGGCGAAGAGTTGACATTCCGCCACCTCAAGCGGGATAGTAATGTTTCGCTTGATGCGACGAGACCCCAGCAGCTCGCATACACATAAGCGAATAGCTGACATTTCTCCCAAAATTAATAAACACGGACGAGATGCTACGGCGTCGCTTGGAGTTGGACGGGGTTCCAGGGCGTCGCTCGGAGTTGGACGGGGTTCCAGGGCGTCGCTTGGAGTTGGACGAGATACTAAAGTTTCGCTTGTGTAAGCGAGGTGGCCACACGGGCAAGATGCCCTTACCTCGCTTGGACTAGTAAGCACCTCCCTCCATTTCATTTCACTAACTAGTAAGCACCTCCCTCCACATGGGCGAGATGCCCTTACCTCGCTTGTATAAGTTCATTTGTATATTTCAAATGTTAAGCATCTCCCTCCATTTCAAACTTTGAATATTTCAAATCTTAAGCATCTCCCTCCATTTCAAACGTGGTGTATACTTCAAATAGTCATAAGACGAGATGCTGTGATTTCGCTGGGATGTAAACGGAAGCCCAACTTCTCGCCCGTTTCAGTTTCTACTCGAGTTTTTCACACAAATCATAGGTGAGATATTGGCCTTTCGCTTATACCAGCGAGATATTGGGATTTCGCTAAGTTGGTTGGCGAAATGTTGAGATTTCGCTTGTAGTTTTTTTTTGTGGGCGGCAGAGCAGCATCTCGCTTGTACCAGGCGATGTCTCAGTCTCTCGTCCGTCTTTCCAAGCGATGCGTTGATATTTCGCTTGCGTTCAAGCGATATCCTAGGCCTTCGCTTGATCATCCTCCGCTGTTTTTAGGACGGATCAAAGATCAAATTTTTTGATCTTTGATCAATGGGTATAAATTGCTCCATTGTGGATGCCCTAAGACTTTGATAAATATTTATACTGTATCTAATAAAATTTAATATTCTTGTAAATCTGATGTAGTAAATAGCAAACAATCACCACAAAAAAAAAGAAAGTCGGGTACTATTTTTCGAGAATACACCATGAATAATTTTATTCTACTCTTGTGTCAAAAGAATTCTAGAGAAGATTTCCATATACAAATTATGAAATTTAACTTCCTAAAAGTTATGAATTTTTGACGTATTTTTTTGAGGATGTCTTAAAGGACCATCCATGTAGAAATCACTCTGGAAATTGAAAACCCATTTGCCAGTAATTCTTGAACTTCACCTCCAAAGTTGGGTTCAAATTTTCCGGATGCAACATAAGGATATTCACATCAATAACGCTTATTGGACTGCAAATTTGGAGTTTTGGAGCCCACCATCTAACATAACAGAGATTCTTTTATTGAATTGTGTGCTGATATTTTAGTTGGATATGAAGATATTGCTTTTGAAGCTTGTTGGTAGAACTCTCCACCATCGAGGATTTTTCATGTAATGATGGAAGACAAAGGTGTGTTACCCAGTGTGAATTGTGTTTCTATGTTGTTCAATGTTTATAATTTGGGATTTTTTTTTGAAACCCTAATTTTGTGTTGAATTTTGAATGATAATCAATGTAATTGGATATTTAAATTAGGGGTTTTCTACATAAATTGGTTTGTAACAGTGTGAATCGTGTTTCTATGTTGTTCAATATTAGTAATTTGTTTTTGTTTTTTTTTTGAAACCCTAATTTTGTGTTGATTTTTGTATGATAATCAATGTAATTGCATGTTTAAAGTAGGGTTTTTATGCATAAATTTGTTACAAACAGTGTGAATTGTGTTTCTATGTTGTTTAATGTTAGTAATTTGGGAAATTTTTTTTCTGAAAGTATAATTTTGTGTTGCGGCCATATACGATGTCAGTGTCACATGTTTGTTAATGCCACGTGTGAAGAGATGTGCCACATGGGCAGCAATCAATCATAGTTCTACTGCTATAGATAAACGAGGAGATGGATATTTAGGTGAAAAAGTTTACCATTTTCTAAAATTGGTTATGTCGGATGCACAAAGACCATTTTGTAAACATTATGAAAAATGTGACCATTTTGTATAATAGGGGTGTATTGGATCAAGATTTTTATAGATATAAATTAATTATAGTTTTATCTGAATCTAGTGGATTAATTAGGTTCCTTAAAAGAATCCTGGATTCTTATAGATATATAGTTTTGGATTATAATGGTTAATTTAGATTTATAAATATTAAACCACACTTCCAAACTCCAAATAGTTTATCATGAACAAAGTTACAATACATAAAAAAAAAATGAGCTTCACAAAAGCTTTTTATATTTCGGGTCAAATGCCAAAGTTTGAAAAGGTTATCAACAAGGGAAACATATGGAAATGAATGAGAGAAAAATACAATGATGTTCCAGTCAATGAAGGAGAGGCTATTTTTAAAAGAGAAACTCATGACCAACATCATCAAATATCAAAAATCCATTGGAAGAAATAATATGTTTCAGTGGAAAAAAAATAGCTTGCCTTGTTATAGAAAGAGGAAAAAAAACCCCAAGTATGTAAGATATCCATAAGAATCCATTAAACTCTTATGGTTTGGGATGAGATAGATATAAGATAATAACATACATATTTTTCCTACAAATATCCATAAGAATCCTTATATATCTTGGATCCTCTACTATCCTAATTTTTTTTAGGTAAATTGAATACATAGGATACTTGTTACATCTTAAATAATCCAAATTGAATACCCAAAATATTTAATGATTCCATATGAATCCTAATTTAATACCCAGGGTTAACCTTTGCGTAAAACACCCTTAAAAAATCCTATTGATTTCACTAATTGTTTTCTT
>JAJJMC010025380.1:0-44897 GCA_023531435.1 Papaver californicum | reverse complement strand
CCCCCCCCCCCCCCAAGTCAGTCCAAATGTTGACACATGTTCAATCATATGAAGGGATGCATGTAGATCTATTTAGGCACCAGGTTGAAGTTCGAGGCTAAATTACTATTTAGAAACTAGCATTTATACTTTAAGGCAACCCAAAATCGTTAATGGCACACGGCTTTTGGATTTTCATTCATTTACTTTTAGTCTAAAATTTGATTTCTAATCCTAATGGGTTCAGTTAAACCTGAGATAAAGTTTATGATGTTACAGGTTTACCTATTTCATCTAAGGAATCTTAAATTGACTTAATATGATGAAGAAAGTCAAAAATAGACAAGTTACCTCTTCTGATAGACTGTAATTGAGATCGTAACATGTTTTTCTTAGCAAAGAATTGTTCACTGAATATCTTAGCCAGATGAATTCATTTTTCACGAGCAAAGGATTTTCCAAGAAGTTCTGTAGAAAGAGAGGGAATAACCGTGGGATTAATATAAGATTCAACAAGATTATCCATATATTTGTATTCCAAAAATAAAGGATTAATAGTATGAATATTGTTTAGAAACAGAAAAGGGGACTCGGGAGGATGGATCCATCAACAAAACCGAACAAATTCGTACTAATCAAAATCGAAGAAATATGATCTTTCCAAACCAAATAAATTAGATCCATCAAGTTTAACAAATACAAAATTCGTTATATTCTCAAACGGAAGTTGAGGAAATCAAAAATTAGGTTGATGAAGATTGCAATTAAAAAGATGTTGATTTATCTTGTAGAGTAGTGGTGGTTGAGGATGTTTGGGTAGATGTTGATTGTTGTGAATTGGAGGAGGTTGAGGATTATTGGGTAGATTTGGTGGTTCTATGGCGCTGATGGAAGAACTGGTTGTGTTTGTAATAGTAAAATACATGTTAAATTATTATTGGTATCGATGTTATATTCTATTGTTGTTGTTGATTGTAGAATTTAATAAATTATGAGTTTTTCTCGCTACTAAAAGGTAGGGAAGGTTTTGAGGTTATAAGATCGGTTTGTTATCTGATGCCATGTGAAATTTAGGAATGAATGATTGAATCGGTCAAATTAAGAAGAAAAACTGATACAAGCTTTTATAATGAAGCATAACACAAGAAGCAATAAAATAAGATGATTCTATTAAAGAATCAAACACATAACAACTAAGACTATCTGATAGTTGTACAAACTAATTATAGCCATACAATATATGACACATGTCATACAATAAGAGGACAAAGCTAATAAATATAAAGACAGATACTGAAACTCATAAGTTCTATCTCAAATAGGATTAAAGATGTTTTAAAAAGGACAAGTTCGAGACTTAACCAAGGCCAGGACAAACAATGAACCCTAAAGAAGCTGAATGTTTCGCCTTACTTGAAGCTTCGAATTGGGTTAAATCAAGAGGTTACAACAAAATTAGTTTTAGAAGTGATGCGAAGAACGGTATCTCCTTTCTCAATAAAAGCAAGGGTCAAATTAGCTGGTTCAACAACTCTATTTTAGAGGATTGGCTCTTTATTCTAAGCAATTTTAGTTATGCTAAATCTGAGTTTGTTAGTAGAAATTTTAATGGTTGGGCTGATAAAGTAGCTAAATATAGTAGAAGATTCAATGTATCAGGTGAATGGTTGGACAATAATCCTCTATTCGGCCTAAATATGATTTAATTTTTTTCTATATCAAGATATCTTCCTTTCCTAGCAAAAAAAAACAACCAAGGCCAAGTGCAAACCAAGCTGCTGTTATGCTAATGATATTTGTAGAAGCTAGGTGCTGGTTAAGAATTCAACTGATGCTAGTTTTTCTTGTGGAAGACAGGATCTGATGGTGATTATATGCAAAACTGGAAGAGGATTTTCTTCAAACACCTTGAACGCGAGAACCTGGTGATGCAGATCGCCATTTCTGGTGTTATTCTGGTCACTTTTATAACTCCCTTTCCTTGCAAATATTAGCATACAAAATTCTAATTCGATAAGTACCCACTCTCCTCAACACATATAAACTCTAATTTTCATTCAGTGTCATCCATTCATCTTCAATTTAAACGGTGAAAGTTCCTCTTCCAACTGACTTTCGGCTAAACTTTTCCTAATATCTCGCTGGACAATTGATTTCAACACAAAGCCAATGATCATAAACCCTTGTAGTGTAGCATCCATACGAACAATTAAATTAATTACCTTAATCTAACGGAAGCAGTACTTGTTCTTCACTGTTTTTTCGGCCACAACAAAACCCAAAGCCAACACAACTCTACCTGCTCCGTATTATTCTTAGTCCCCGAGTCGTACCCTAACCCTTTGAACACACGTCTTGAAATCAAGGAACAACACACTTGTTTTGGCTAGTTTTCAGCACAAGAAATTGACCCAAACTACCTCAAATTTGAGCCACTGATTACCCCAAATACTCAACAGAACCCATGACATCAAAAAAGAAAGGGAAAAATATGGTGTGCTAGTTAGTCCTGACCCAATCAACCAGGTACAAATTAGTCATTTATTTATTTAAAATATAGAAAGTACATGAATAACCCTTATGATTTACAATTTAGTCTCAATATTTGCAGTTTAATCCAAAGTGACTCATGATGATGTCAGCAATTTTAAACAATATAAAATAATTTAGAAACAATTTATTTTTTGAACAACTCATCCAAAATTTGCAAAATTTGTATATTCGAAAAGTTCTTTCTGAGATCTTCATAAGAGTACCATATGACTATAAAATTCTAATTTTTTAAAAAAATTAATTTTCACTTCATCGTTATCTGATGTGTACAAAAAAATACACATGCACAAAATTTTCATAAGCTTATGCAGTCATTTTTCACATGTGCACCAATATCTACACCCTGCAAAACATGCATAAAATTGATTATTTATAACCATACATAGACCTACTTTTTCATGGGAATTACACTGGTGCACCAATATGTACACCCTTACAAAATATGCATAAAACCGATCATTCATAACCACACACAAAACTAAGCTATTTTTAATGGGAATTACACGGGTGCACCAATATGTATACACCTACAAAACATGCATTAAATCGATCATTTATAACCACACGCAAATTAACCCTGTTTTTAATGGGAAATACAATGGTGCACCAATATGTACACCCCTGCAAAATATGCATAAAATTGATTATTCATAACCATGCATAAACCTACTTATTCATGGGAATTACACTTGTGCACTAATATATACACCCCTGCAAAACATGCATAAAATCGATCATTCATAACCACACAAAAAGTTATTTTCCCATGGGAATTACACAGGTGCACTAATATGTACACACCTACAAAACATGCATTAAATCGATCATTCATATCCATACATAGACCTATTTTTTATGGAAAATACACTAGTTCACCAATATGTATACCCCTACAAAACATGGAATTACAAAAAAATCTATTTCATGAAAATTACACGGGTGCACTATTATGTACACACCTACTCATATTGTACAAACATAACATGGAAACTAAGATGGATTTGAACCATCAACCTTCGCAAACCTTGTGATAGGCTTGGACGCTTTACCATTTTGAGCTTTGAGCTTATGGGTCCCTAAAGATAAACAATAAAAACAATCAACATGTGCATAACTATGTGCACAGTAACAATCAACATGTGTACAACTATGTACACATGTGTATCCAAAACATGTTTACTCATGTTTACAAGTTCATCTCCAAGAAATTAAGAATCAACATGTGTACAACTATGTGCACAACTATGTGCACATTAACAATCACCAAAAACAAATACAATGTACAATAATATGAATATGATTTTGCTAGATATGCAACGTAATAAAGTGAAAAGGTTAAAGCGTTATCAAGTTAGAAACATATATATGTGAGTGAGTAGTAGGGTTAAAAAGCATATTTTCCGGATACTGGGTATTCCTCTAAGACAAATACTTTATTTTCGGCGCCAAATGCTTTGGCCTGCTACATATTTGTAGCGTGCCAAAAAAAAGCCATGACTATCTAGCAAGTTATAGAGAATTTGAGCACTATAGTGGTTGCTCTTTTCTAAATTGTAGAATTCTCTATAATCTAACACAATGTTTATTATAATTGTGTCCAATATTTAGGAATTGTATGACACATCTAACATGCCACGTATAGCTTTCTTGGTTTAGGAAATTATATAAACTACTTGTACAAAATTTAACTTTCTAATTTACATCTTTATTACTCAAACTGGAAAGAACATTAGAAATAAACAAAAATCTCAAAATTCATATCTCCCTAAATAATTAAATAAATCAAGAAATCAAAATACAATCAATTTTGGTTGGGAAAACATAATAATCATTTTCAACTGGTAAATAGACGTGAGCTTATTAATTCTACATTTCGTAGTTTAACGGTGGTTGTTTCCATTTTTCTTGGCGATATCTACGTCGAAATTCAAATAATGAGATTTAATAATAAGATAGTAATAAATTAATATATAATAATAGGTTTAAAAATATCTTACAATGGCTTTGGTAGATACAGATGAGACATTCATGATACATTTTACGGTGAGGATCAATGCAAACCAAAATATATATATTAAGTAAAATTAGAACTAAAAACCATGCTCAACATATCAGATCTCATAGCTATACATTAATATCAAAATGAAATTTCTAAACTAATTATTATAAGCGAAAGCAAAGGATTGTTTTCTAAGTAGCATTTTTTAGAATAGATCTTATGCAGCTACAAAAATATCACTATATATAATCTAATTTTAGACATATACTGCAAAACCTGTCTCATGTTTATTTAATGCATCAAAATCCATCTGTCTATCTTTCTGTGATTCATATCTTCACCCTGGATCTGGAATAGAACAGTACAACAACAATTACACACCAAAACATCACTTATTGATGTATAATTTTTTTGTCATAGTTCACAATTAGGTATATTGTTCACCTGTTCAGATTCCCACAATACATAATTTCTATTTTCGAATTTGTAATAAATTCACTCTTTACTACTGTAATACCATTCCGAATTTGAATCGTGATAAAATCCATTGTTGTTTTAAAACCAATCAAAGTCATGATTTTCATATCAAATCATGGAAACCCTAGTTGAAGCCAACCAATCCAAATTACAGAAACCTTAAGAAATCAACTGACCTGGAATGGAATTAGAGTTGAGATTTTTCATCCCATTCAAATAAAGATTGATCATCCTGCGTTACTTGGAATATTTGTTGTTAGGTTTTTGGTCTTTTCCCGGCTTTGTTAGTTATGATAACTCATTTGTCACAAAAGGAGTGGTATTGTACCAGGAGGAGGGTAGTGAATGAGACTTTGAATACCTCTACACTTGCACCATAAAAATTATAAATAAACTTATTCTTGAGATTTACTTTTCAACAAAGTTCAATAACATCGAGAATCTGAGGTTTATGCAAATTGAATGAAGAATAACTGATCTAGGATAAGACAATCAATAAAGATATTAATAAATGGAAGATTTACCTTCACTTCCATTCCGTATTGAATAGAAATGGAGGATTTCTAGTTCTTCACGATAGGTTTCATTGCCGATAGAAGAGTGAAGAAATGAATTACGAACAAATTAGTACTCTAGGTCTTATAGGAAGGTCATTTTCTTCATCAAAGAAACTCGATTTGGACTGAATCGTTAAGAAAAGGACTAACTCGTTATGGATTTGGTAAATTAGGACTAACTAGTACTAGGCTTGAGATGAAAGGACTAGATATTCCAAAGCCAAAAAAAAAGAGGACTAACCGTTAATTCCTATAAAAGGAAATAGACAGTCATTTAGACAAGGTTAACCAGCATCAACAGCTCGGTTTCTACTCGAGATACAACCCAAAAATCCCTAAAACTCCACCATAACTTGACCAAAGCCACAACAATTCAAGCCACCTCTATCGTGATCTTTCAAACTTCCAGAATATCTCAAAACCCATCGCAAAGATCCACAAAATCAGTTCAGAATAAGCCCATTTCTACTAGTTTCTCCGCATATAAAATATGTCCAAAACCACCGTAAACTTATACCGAAACTCTCCATGAAGGCATGAAATCCAAGTATAACCATCTTCTCTGCTCTGTGTCTTCTTAGACATCTCCTCTGATCCTAAGCAGTTGGGCAACGAACCATTGCTAGCAGTGACGACAAGTTAGAGCAGAAACGAAGACTGTGACAAACAGAGAAACTTGGGTTTTCTTTTCGGCTCACGACCTTATTATCTAAAGGAGATAGGTGAGAAAAACATCCAAATCCGTGGATTTTACTTGGATCAATCCGCATTTTGGTGGGTGGCCACTCGATTTGTTCCTCTGCGGATTGGACGTGGGTGGGTTTTTGAAACCCAAAACTTTTACGGATTTGACACGGCTGGAACATCACTTATTCGTTGGACGCCCGACCCTAAGGATAACATTGGCATTATGTATACAAATATTATTCATCTAAAGGATATATACACGAAGGCAAAACATCTTAACGGAGTGTAGAACACTGGACAAGAAATAACAACTTATAAAATCTAGAATTAAAACTGAAGTGTGTGGCACATGCTTAAAGCATGTTAATTCACAAGTATAACAAACATTCATCCAACATGAGAATAAAGGGTTTAATTTTCTCACCTCTCCTGCATCCTGAACAAAAATTATCACACCTCAACCACAATATTATTTTGTCAACATGCATGAATTACTAGATTTTTTTTTTGATTATTATTCAATTGATATTGCTAGATCATGGCACGTGATAAGTGTATAATTTAAATATTTAAGTATCATTTCCTTATACTTATTTGTTATATTTTGTGTGAATTACTGTGTGTTATTATTACTTTTGTAGTATATGTGTTTTATTAGGTTTCATCTCTGAAAGAAGAGGAATGAAGCATTACAAGACAAGAATTATCAAAGACCCAGTGTATCTCATTCAAATCCAGGATTTTCACCTTGTATAGAATTGAATTACAAAGCCAAAGGCGAAAAGACGAGGTCATTCTGACTTCGTATGAGAAAGTTATGAACAAAACCGTGAAACCAACTTGGATTTGGTATTTGTTGGGCCTTATTGGGCGAGCCTGCGCGGGAAGAGAAATAAGGGAAGCGTTTTGGGCTCGCCTTTGACGTGAAAATTAGGGTTTTTGTTGGTTTTTGAGAAGGTTAAGTCTCCTAATTGGATAAGGAATGAGATTAGATTTCCTAGTTGGATAAGGATCAAGAGGAGGTTACCAAAGCCTATAAATAGAGGAGCACAACACCAACCGAGAGATATCTCCTCTCAACACAAGGGTTTAGCTATTTCTTTTTCGTTTTCGATTTTAATTAAAATTATTATTTTTTTAATCAATTTCCATGGCTTTTAAGAAAGCTATATGTGGCTAAATCTTTTTGTTAGGGTGAAAGGATGAACTTGTAAAGATAGATTTTCTTGTGTTTCAAAATTAGGGTTTTCAACTATAAAAGCTTAATGTTAATTCTTTATCTTTCTTTCAGTGTTTTATATTTCTCGATGATTTTTCATGTTCCATGCCATGTATAGTTCATTGTTTGATTAGTATAAGAACTCGTTGAAACCTTGTCTTAAATCGATTTATGAATATTCTTTGACTATTTATGCCACGTATACCTAGTACTTCGAAAATCCACCTTAGGTTGAGAACAAACAATTCTTTTTGAAAATTCCTTTCTTCCATTATTCTTAAACGAAATATCTTTTGTGTACTAGTAGCTAGATTTGTTATTTTGCACGAGTAAAATCGATACCCTTTGTGATGAACGCAAGTAAACCCTAATTTACAACGGATTCCCGAAACCTTAACGCTTTTCTATTATTGATTTCAATCTTTATTAAACAGTTTTAATTCATTCATTAGTTAATTCTTTACAAAAATCGAAAAAACATCTTTTGACCTGAAAGTTACTTGAATTAATTAAGTAATACACACTCTTCGTGGGAACAAACCGTATTAACTCTTGTCTATATCTTTCGACATTGTGCGCTTGCAGTGAAATAAAGTCAATTTCCCGACTCATCAGCACGCGCATTACAACTATAGTTCATCTATGTCGTTACCTTAGCTTCTACAGTGGCATTATATATAATAACAGAGTTAGGTGATAAATGGAAACATATGGAACGACCAATGTAATATCTAATTAATAAATTAGGTAGCAGAACCTGAATCCCTTGTGAAAATTGATGTCCAACTGATCCAAGAGAGATGTGAAGTCATATCTAGGAATAATGGTGATCCAACTCAGGCATTTTCACTAAGGATATATATGCAATAGAAAATTAAAATACAGGCATTGGCAAGAATTTTAACTGTTTCACAAAGTCCTTGCTGAACCATGAACCGCGACCGCCACATGTGTGAATCCAAGATAAGCAAATTTTAATAGCTTCACTAGTGTTTAACTATCAACACATGAAGATAAGTGCACTAAACTCTTAAAAATTTTGATGTCAAGAGAAACTGCTCTAGTTGGCAACATATTTGAACATTTCATAATAAGAACACCAAGAACACTTGAAGATTCCCCATTCAAAAGTCTGAACAAGAAATGTGCATGTTCCCCATTTTATGAAGGGATATTTCCCAAATCTATTGCCAAGTCTACCTGGAAAACCATTATTTCCAAGGAAAAAAACCCAGAGAATATATGCAGAATACCATCTACAAACAAAATTGAAGCAACACGCGGATGTCTTCTGCAGTACATCAACTATAACTTGACATTCAGATCCTTCAAACGTCATTCCTTAGGTAACCTAACTTTTTTATGGAACTAGATATCAACTCATCTAGTCCCCACAAACTAAATAGATTTTCTGTCTCAGCCAACAACAAGTTCTCAAAACATATGCATTACATAGATGAGAGGCTACTATTGAGCGTCCAATTTTAACATGATTTCTTAAGTGCCGTAACACACCAAATGCATAAAGTTAGTGACAATTTTCAAATTATCTAACACATAAAATATGTCTTGGACGGGGGGAGGGGGTATCAACAGTAGAACTTCCCTAGATGCAGGTTCATCATTCTGACAAACTTGGCGTCTTTTATGAATTAAATACTTGAAAACCAAGTTGTTAAGAAGCATAGGCATGAAGACAGTCTGAATCATCATCTAATCAACTAGATATTCCAAAAGCTAAATTCGTATCTACATGGAAGGTATCCATGAAACCACCAGACATATTGATGAACTTTCAAAACAACCATCTTTTGCAATGTTTAATGCTTCTCGTGTTAACAACAATGAAGTGGATCAAATACTGAAAGATACACATATCCCTTTTCAGTTCAAACCCTAGTTACTACAATTTTAGGGTCAAAATAATCATAAAAAAAAGAAAAAAAAATAGATCAATAGAACTTTGAACACAAATTAAGATCTCCTATAATAACTTATAAATATATATATTTCATAGTTAATGATAGACATCAACACACTAAGTTAACCATAAGTTTTACATAGAGCATCAGTCTAAATCATAAGTTTTACAATAGAGCATCAGTCTAAAAGGCCATCACAAATTGACTAACACCTGCAGTAAAAATAACAAGATATCCTAGAGTTCCAAGCATATAAAACCGACGGTCTTCAACGTAATCATCTTCCCGCTGCCAAAATAAAAAAAAAGGTTTTAGAATTTACTCCTTATTACTTATTCCTTGGTAAATTTTAACGAGCAAGATGAGCAAATTTTTTTGTATGAATGATAACTCATAATATTTTTAAGTTTGTCTTAATAATACTCCACCATCCTTCTTTGTTCAATCTCGAGTTCTTTCGGCTGTAAAAAAAGTCAATTTTATAAATTGTTTGCAGATGTTTCAGGACATAAATCAAAATAAGTGTTTAACTTACATCATTCAGCATTCCAATCAATTGATGTCAAAAAATAGAACCTCCCTTGTTGCCAAAAAAAAATTGATGTCACAAATCATCACCGAAAATCAAAATAAATAAAATCAAGACAAATACGAAGTTACCTTAATCCTAGAAGCATGAGTTATAATCTTCCCCATACTCTTGATCGTGGATGCTATACCTTAGCTAAAAATCACAAAACTCTCTCAACACAAAAATACCTACTTCTACGATTTTCACCAAAAATGAAGAGACAAATCTCTCTTATAATCTAACCCTAACTAAATCACAGATTCGCATGTGTGACTCACACATCACAAAAGAGATACCCCTTAACTAATGGATGTTATATACCTAACAATAAGGGGCATCTCTATGTTAAAGGGTATAAACTGAAGAGCAGTTAAGTTGATTGTTACATACTTAATGATCATGTATGTGAAGGATTTGGAGGATCCCCGCTTTAAGGAATCGTTGGAAGAAACAACTCGAGCAATGGAAGTTGTTGGTCGCTTCAAAAAGTCCATTAAGAGTCATTGGATGATTAAAAAATCATTTTTTTTTTTGTAATATAGATATATACAAAATACGTGGTTTTATTAACAGAGAAAATAGTTAGTTACGCAAAGTTGTCGTGATGTGACGATTATAAATGGCGATTTGTGGAGTGGTCGATAGGCAGTCAAGTGGCTACTTCGTTCAAGTGAGCAGGTACATGAGTAATCCAGGAAAACAACATTGGAAGGTAGTCAAGTGGCTACTTCGGTATTTGAAGGGTATTGTAGATATATCACTTTGCTTCACAGGTTCTAGTATGAAGTTGCAGGGTTATGTTGATGCTGATTTGGCTGGAGATATTGATAGTAGAAAAGGTACTACTGGGTATGTGTATACTTTGGGTGGTACTGCTGTGAGTTGGGGTTCAAATTTGCAGAAGATAGTAGCCTTGTCTACTATAGAGTCAGAATACGTTGCTGCTACTGAGGCGAGCAAGGAGATGATATGGTTACAGCGAGTATCGGGTGAATTGGGTATGAAGAAAGGAAATGGAGTCTTGCATAGTGATAGTCAGAGTGTTGTTTTCTTAGCGAAGAATCCAGCATACCATTCCAGAACCAAGCACGTAGATATTAAATATCATTTCGTTCGATCTTTGATAGAAGATGGTCAGTTGACACTTGAGAAGATTGACGGAGCAAAGAATCCAGCAGACATGTTGACAAACCAGTGACCCTGGAGAAACTGAAGTTGTGTGCAGCTTCAGTGGGTCTTCGAGCTTTGATGATTGGTTAAGAGAGTTGCTGCGGTGATCAGTGTGTTTTGAAGTTTGTTCAGAGTGGAGTTAGGGCGCGTTGTGATGTGACCAGTCTCCAAGTGGGAGATTGTTATGTTTGTGTGGAGCCTGGTAGTGCACGATCCGGTTTCACACTTGACTCGATCCGACGGGCGGCCCGTTGGGAAATTAGATGAAACTTTTTGAGAGGTTTGTTTATGGAACGGAGGGACGGCCGATAGGCCCAGCCCCGGGAGTGAACATAAACAATCCTCCATGGGGTCCGGGGCATCGCCCCGTTCCGAATTTTCAGTAGTCTAGTTTGTATCTTATTATTTTTATCATCGTTGTATTCCGCTGGAGCTCGTTTTTTGAGATCATAGTGAAAAACCGCAGCTGCTCCTTGGACGTAGCCCAATTTGGATGAACCAAGTAAATCTTGTCTTCTTATTTTTCGTTTTCGTGTTATTTTCTTATAGCATCGATCCTAACACACTGCATACCCACCAACCTTCGTAGACCAAATAGGTGGTAATGGAATAAGTTAATAGATATTAACACAACACAATTCATCAACCAATTACAATGGCATGCGATAATATTTCTTAATTACCTGCTTTTGGGTATACCATGCGGTAGTTGCAATGTTGTTAATGGAGTATCTGCTATTTGTTACTGGCACTCTACCATCTATATCTCCACTGCACATAACAAATTACTTTGCAAATTCATATATTCAACTCATTAGGTAGAAATTCATAGTACATCAATACTTTTTCAGCAAGTAACTTAGTTACCTATATAACCACACCGCAATGCCACTGGTCATGAGCTCTTCAATTACTGGCAACACTGTCAATGGATCATCAGTCCATAGTGTACTTATTTCTTGGCTGTGTTGTGTTTTCAAGAATCGCCAAGATAAATAGATGAATGAATTCCTGGTTCTTTAATAAGTCCTCAGGAAAAGATACAAATTTTTTTTTTTGATCGGACAAAGGAAAATTCATTGAAGAGAGGTACTTAAGAGGGGTACCTCAACCCAAAGAATACAAAAGGCACAAGAGAAAACAAAAGGATAACACTAAATCAAGGGGGCCTAAATAAAGCGTCCCAAAGAGCAATAACTAAGTTAGCGGTTAAACCTAACATTTTGGTTTTGGATTCGGCCCAAAAGAAAGCTTGAAGTTTAATGTTTCTAATCATACCATCCAAATTTTTTCTTTTGTTTTCGAAAACTCTAGCGTTACGCTCTTTCCATATGCACCACCAAGTTGCTACCGGGATATTATTCCAAATTCGACTAAGACGATCATCTTCCCAATTTAATCTCCAAGACTTGATATTAATAGAAACATTGGAGGTGTGAATCCAATTACTTCTAATACCTTCGATAAAATAATCCAAAATCCTAGGAATCCTCCAACAATCATAGAAAAGATGCTCGCTAGTTTCATCGATATCATCACAAAAGCAACAAAGACTAGAGACCTCCATACCTCTTCTTATAAGCTTGTCTTTAGTCATCACCCTATCATGAGAGAGGAGCCAAAGAAAGAAGTTGATTTTGCAAGGGTAATTGTGGCTCTAAACTACATCGGTAGAGAAATTGGGCATCTCGTAGTCCTCCTCAATCAAGATGTCGTCTTTGCCCGTATATTGACCATTTTCGTTTCCATCCCAAATCCGACTATCCAAAACTCCTTCTTGACAATGGAAAGAAGAAAGAAGATTAAGGATACTTGAAACTTTATTAGAGATAGAATGAGCGTATCTTTGTCTAGCCATAAACTTCCACCTTATACCATCGTTTTCGACTATAAACAAACGGGCTATCACAAACTCCTGGGTTCTAGAAGCTTCATAAGCCGAAGGAAACAAATCACATAATTTCCCGTCCCCGATCCAAACATCTTCCCAAAACCTTGTTTCCTTTCCCGCGCCAATCTTGAATTTAATGTGTTTATTGAAATCATCTAACTATTTATAAATGTTAAACCAAAGACTACCCCCTTTTGCACCTTTGGGTTGAAGAGTTTCCCAACCGGTAGAAGTTTCCCCAAATTTTTCTACTATTATCCTCCTCCATAACGCATCTTTCTCCACGCCAAATCGCCACCACCATTTCTTTAACAAAGCCGAATTCACAAGTTTACTTCTTCTAATACCGATCCCACCTTTATCCTTTGAAGTAGAAACCAACTTCCAACCAATATTATGAATTCTTTAAACATTTTGATCTTCATCCCAAAGGAAATTACTCACAACTTTATCAATTTTCTTTGAAATAGAGCAAGGAGCAAGAAAGAGAGATAGATAATAAATAGGGAGACTCGCTAAAATGCTTTTGACAAGAGTTAACTTACCGCCTTTAGATAAAGCTTTTCCATTCCAAGAAGAAATCCTTTTCGCACAAATATCAAGAGTTTTTTCCAATTTTTGAGACCCTCCTACTTTGCCGCCCAAAGGAAGACCAAGATAAATATCAATTTCTAATCCACCCTCTCCAACTTTTTCTTTTGTTTTCGAAAACTCTAGCGTTACGCTCTTTCCATATGCACCACCAAGTTGCTACCGGGATATTATTCCAAATTCGACTAAGACGATCATCTTCCCAATTGAATCTCCAAGACTTGATATTAATAGAAACATTGGAGGTGTGAATCCAATTACTTCTAATACCTTCGATAAAATAATCCAAAATCCTAGGAATCCTCCAACAATCATAGAAAAGATGCTCGCTAGTTTCATCGATATCATCACAAAAAGCAACAAAGACTAGAGACCTCCATACCTCTTCTTATAAGCTTGTCTTTAGTCATCACCCTATCATGAGAGAGGAGCCAAAGAAAGAAGTTGATTTTGCAAGGGTAATTGTGGCTCCAAACTACATCGGTAGAGAAATTGGGCATCTCGTAGTCCTCCTCAATCAAGATGTCGTCTTTGCCCGTATATTGACCATTTTCGTTTCCATCCCAAATCCGACTATCTGAAACTCCTTCTTGACAATAGAAAGAAGAAAGAAGATTAAGGATACTTGAAACTTTATTAGAGATAGAATGAGCGTATCTTTGTCTAGCCATAAACTTCCACCTTATACCATCGTTTTCGACTATAAACAAACGGGCTATCACAAACTCCTGGGTTCTAGAAGCTTCATAAGCCGAAGGAAACAAATCACATAATTTCCCGTCCCCGATCCAAACATCTTCCCAAAACCTTGTTTCCTTTCCCGCGCCAACCTTGAATTTAATGTGTTTATTGAAATCATCTAACTATTTATAAATGTTAAACCAAAGACTACCCCCTTTTGCACCTTTGGGTTGAAGAGTTTCCCAACCGGTATAAATTTCCCCAAATTTTTCTACTATTATCCTCCTCCATAACGCATCTTTCTCTACGCAAAATCGCCACCACCATTTCTTTAACAAAGCCGAATTCACAAGTTTACTTCTTCTAATACCGATCCCACCTTTATCCTTTGAAGTAGAAACCAACTTCCAACCAATATTATGAATTCTTTAAACATTTTGATCTTCATCCCAAAGGAAATTCCTCACAACTTTATCAATTTTCTTTGAAATAGAGCAAGGAGCAAGAAAGAAAGATAGATAATAAATAGGGAGACTCGCTAAAATGCTTTTGACAAGAGTTAACTTACCGCCTTTAGATAAAGCTTTTCCATTCCAAGAAGAAATCCTTTTCGCACAAATATCAAGAGTTTTTTCCAATTTTGAGACCCTCCTACTTTTCCGCCCAAAGGAAGACCAAGATAAATACTCAGAAAACTTTCGAACTTACATCCCAACATGTTTGCATAATTTTCCATACCCTCTTCCACCGCTACTCCATACAAACTACTCTTAGTGAAGCTTATCTTCAAACCCGAAGTTATCTCAAAGCAAAGAAGAAGGTAGCGAAGATTATCCACTTGATCCTCCTTCGCATTGAGAAAGACAATAGTATCATCGGCAAATTGCAAATGATTTATTTTAGTTCCTCGTTCCTTAACCATAAACCCCGAAATTTGGTCAAGATCTTGAGCCTTATCCAACATACAACTTAATACTTCACCCACCAATAAGAAAAGAAAGGGAGAGAGGGGATCTCCTTGACGAAGGCCTTTTTCACTTCCAAAATAACCATGAGACGATCCGTTGACGAGAACCGAAAATTTAGAATAAGATAAACAATTTCTAATCCACCCTCTCCATACGCCACCAAACCCCATTTTAAATAAAACTTCGTTTAAGAAATTCCAATTGACATTATCGAAAGCCTTTTCGAAATCGAGTTTGCACACCAATCCCGGCATTTTTTGACGGATTCTAGAATCTACACATTGATTAGCTATCAACACACCATCAAGGATTTGTCTACCTTTTATGAAGCTAGATTGAGAAGAAGAGATAAGAGAGGGAAGAAAACCCTTTAGACGTTCCGCTAGGCACTTAGAATTGATTTTGTACACACTCCCTACAAGGCTAATAGGACGGAAATCTTTAACTTCCTCTACGATCCTCTTCTTAGGAATGAGAGCAATGAAGTTGTTTTTTAAAGATGAGTGCAGAATATTGTGATCGTGGAATTCCTTCAAAACCTTCAGCAAGTCGTCTTTAATGAATTCCCAACAAACAATATAGAACTTCATGGGAAACCCATCCGGACCCGGAGCACGATCGATACCCAAATTTAGAATAACATTTTTCACTTCCTCTTCGCTAAAAGGTCTCTCTAACCAAACACTATCATTCTCATCTATCATCTTGAGACGCATATTTTTGATTCTTGGGCGAGAGTTTGAGGTCTCCTTGAAAGCTAGCTCAAAATAATTAGTAATGCCCGACTTAACTTCCTCCATGTTTCGGTCCATCGACCATTAATACGTAAATTGGTGATGAAATTAAAAGCTCTATGACCCTTCACTATACGATGAAAAAAATTGCTAAATGTGGAGAATATATATCATATATGAAGATGTGGCCTATGTCTGATTGTCCAAGAAACTTGTCGCATTTCTCTGTAATTGTGTTTGATGAAGAAAAATTGCAGTATAAGCGAATACGTACCCTGATTGGTTTCGTCAGAAATGAGGGAGTGTGCCCAAAAGAAATCGAACATTGATATAACCATACATGTTTTTACTGCTTGCAAAGAAAACAAAATTGCAACTGTCAACAGATTCAAGTCAGTGAGTCCCGAATCTTTGTGTATAAGCTTCATGGAGCCATTTATCCAGTGAAGGGAAAACAATGTGGACAACAATTAAAAAGACCATTCACCTAATAAACGATTATAGCTTACACCACTGAATCCCCAGTAGTACCAGCCACCACTGGCCAAAAGCCGATAGGCTGTTGCACGGCACAAAAATTTGTTTTGTTTTGTTCCTGCATTAATTGAATGTTAGAAAGAGAGATGGTGTGGTGGGATTTTTATTAATTCTGAGATTGTTATGTAGACAACTCTTAACCAAGTCTAAGGTCAAATTAGATGATTCCATTACCTCTGTCGCATACCCATGCATCACTTCTGGAATGTCCATGTTGAAATATATTTTGATGGAATCGTTGCTAACAAAGATAACGTCCCTGGGAACAGGGTAAGTGTTGTTTAGATACTTATTTCTTTTTAAATTCATTGATTATTCAAGAAATTATAACATGATCGGTATCTAACCTAGATATTTTTTTACGTAGCACCCCGTTATAACAACTACAAAATGCCATGTTTGTCTAAGTTACGACTTAGCTCTCTTGTGGAGTCACTCCATAGAGTGATCTTCACGTTGACACCGCTGCCTCTAAGATATAAAAACTCAAGATTAGCGTCTACTACTATAATATCCAAAGAGTTTCAGAAACCTGGCGACTATATCCCCAAAGTACAGATATTAGTTTTGCATACTTGATATAAGTTTTTCCTAAAGGTGCCAACCTTCAATCAGGTAACCCTTTTTCAATTCCACTAGACTTCTAACCTTAATGCTAGGGTCTACATCCATTCGTTACATTTCTACGTTTCCTAATAACTTAACTGAGTAAACTTTCTGGGTTGCACCAACTTCTGGACTTCGCAATTAGCTTCACTGGATAAATGGCTCCATGGAGCTATAAACGAATACATGAAGGATACTAAACAAAGTTCAGTTACACGAAAGGAAAAAACTCGAAACATTAAGAAAAACAGGGGGAAATTCAAACAATATCTACTATCTAGTACCTAAATATTCAATCACAATCTAGAGGTCATATTATTAATGTAGTTTATCTGGTTCCTACCACATAAACTCTCCCAATAAGGCTAGAGAAAATCCAGTCAGTATACTAACAAAGATGTACCTAGTGCCTACTGTCTCAACCTTCTTCACAGGTTCCAAAGCATAAACTACATTCTCAGCAAAATGAGAAGTGTGATGATGACAATATAGCCTTGACTCAAGGCACTTGGCCGATACGTAGACTTATGAGAAGTGTGATGATGACAGTATAGCCTTGATTCAGCGCACTTGGCTGATACGTAGCCTTATGGCATGGGTCAATCCACCAGGAAACAGAAAAAATACCTATTTCAACCACATAAAAACACTAATGCAATCTTAATTACCTGTTTGTGAGCTTATTCCTGTGAAATCCACTGTAATCGATATTTTTTATAAAAATTACAAAAGATTAACAAATCGAGGTTAAACTAACGCCACAGACAGCTAGAAAGCACTACCTGACGGAAAATGTTAGGATTCATTGAAAATTTGTCGTCAGGTTCGCCAAAACCCGGCTCACTATACAACAAACAATTCGATTGATAATCCTCACAAAAACAGCAGTCATACTGCTGACAATTAATTTTTTTATTGTGTAGTACTAATAAATGAATAGTAGAGTGAGAACAGAAAACTAGGGGTGTACAAAGGTCGGTTCGGCTCGGTTCTTGGTAAAATCTTGTACTCGTATCTCCCTATAGTCGGTTTTTTACCCGTGTACCTGTATCCTGTATCCTCTATTCTCGGTTTGGTTTTTGTACCTGTTCCGGTCGATTCTTGTACTTGCACCTTTTTTTTTTATTACTTGTAGATGTTAGTAAACCACTTCTAAATTACAGGCGAGTATACCACTTGGAAAATATGATAACCTTCCAATGTCTGTTTTTTAGATCGCAAAACATGGAGCAAATGGGCACTTCTTTGGAGAAGTAAGAAACATGGCTGTCAACAGTTGAAGTGTATGATACGAAACAGTTAAGTTATCCAAATCATACTCAACAACAGAGTAAACACTAAGGCCATGCACAACGCAGCGACACAATAAACAACACTCCAAACCATATAACACTCACCATTAAGTAACAATTGACGTTCATACTAACAAAGTAACAATTACATATTGTTGAAAGAACATACAAACAATTATTGTTGACAGAACATACTAACCCTTCTTGCTGTTAATATACTGTTGACGTCCATAGTATTGGCTGCTAGTTTGCGCTTAGAATGATTACATTCTGCTTCTTCTGGATTTAACCTTGTAAAATCGTTCCATATATTAGATATGAGTTTGGACTTCTTCTTGCCTTCACCAACAACATTTGTTGTATCTTCATTTTGTGTAGGTGGACGCTGTGGAGCTTCAGGTGTAGATGTAGGTTCTGAAAGTTGATTAGAGGATCCAACTTGGGTTTCCAAAGTTGTAGCTTGACTTGAACTCTGCGTCATATAATCTCATAAGTGTTTCTCGATGACTAATAGAACAAAGAAAATAGGATACTAGCTACAACATCTTTTGCTACATCTCAAATCATAGATTAACATTTAAGCAAATAAATTAACAGCATTTTCAATGTATAAGGATAAAAATACATACCATTTCCTATCCTTATCACTGTTATCAGTATCACTGTCAACCACTTGGATGAACCCTGAAATAAGCATTATAAGTTAAAAATGAAATACAAATAATGATTCACATTATTTGTTTTTAACCCTGTCAGGTAGGAGAAATCAGCAATAGCTTTCACAAGTTATACAAATAAGAAGCGTCAAAGAGACCTTATCCAACCAAATAAATAACATATAACATTATACACAGGAATCAGCAAATATATCCAGGAATCAGCAATTATATCCATGAATCAGCAAAAATATCCAGGAATCAGCAAATAGTTTTCATAAAAATGTTCCTCTCGCCAATATATCCAGGAATCAGCCAATTTTAAGGCTTCTAACCCCATTATACATAGATACAGTCATACAGATGAACAATTAGTTAAGAAAAATAACTTTGAGTACTTCTGAATCCATAGTTTGCAGAGTTTTCCTTAATAGTTGTGCAAGTGAAAATGCATTATTTACCTGATACATGTTGCTGTTTTTTGGCTGGCCACTAAATTTTTTTGCTGAAATATATACTAGTACACAGTGTGGGGTTGAAAGATACCGGAGAAAGAAGGACATGGTAATTTTAGCTTCTTTCTTATTGCACATTTAGGTGTTAGGAACGAGAGATGAGAAAAAATTAAAAGTTAAGGGGACTAGCAACACAGTCTATAAGAAATACTAGTAGAGCTAAAAGCCTAAACTAAAATATATTGTAAACAAGAAGGCACACCCACAGAAGAATCCAAAAAAATGAACCTATGCGATGGGGAACTGAGTTGTAAGAACTATAGCAAAGAGTTGGATCAGGCTAATACAGGCTCAAGATACATGACTAAGAAAAGCAATATAGGTCACACACAAAACATGCAGGCAGCAGGCTCAAGATACAACCTTAGTATAACTAGCTCTGTAGTCAGAGCACCTAAAGGAAAGAAAAACAGGACTTAGTGGGTATGCTTCTTGATATTGGGTATGCTTCTTGATACCCCAGAAAGAAGGATATGGGTATGCTTCTTGATATTGCATACTGCTGTATATGTGCATGTATTTCTTAATGCTTAAACTTCATTGATAGGAGATAATATTAAGTTAATAAATGACAATAAATAATACAGAGTTACAGACCATTAACATGTAACTTCATCTACTAAGATTATCACCACCAAAAGTGTAACAGACTTACAATAATGATATGTAGGACATGGATTATGCCAGACCAGGTGATATATGCCTGAAAAACAAAATTGTAAAGAAATTAGTGACTCCAGTATAATATGTAGGACATGGATTTTACTTACTTTGACCTAATCAAACAAACCCCCAAATTACCTAAACATAGATCAGTTGAAAACCCAAATTTAGTGACTCCAGTATAATATGTAGGTCATGGATTTTAACTCAGAATGAAGTACATACCTAATAAGTTGGTGAGTTGGAGATTTGATGAGATAAATCAGAGTTGAGCCTTCATAAATCCTAAGAAATCAGAGTTGATGAACCCTAAAAAATGAAGATTTGATGATTAAATTTAAAACCGTAACATGATGTGATGTGAATCTACTTATGGTACTCTACTGTGAATCAAGTGAATCAAGTGAATCAAATGAATCAAATCTACTTACAGTAACACAGAAGAAGTCGTCTTCTTCTTCTTCACACTACACTGTCTACTACACGCACTACAGACTCTACACTACGAAATCAAAAACGAAGTAGAAACTAACCTAGAAAATTAACGAATGAGATTAAAACTACATAAAATGATCAACGATTATTATACCTCAGTACAATCGGTCCGGTACAGGTCGTTTCCGGTGTAGTACCTGTACCTTGTACCCGGTTGTACTCGGTTCTCATTTTTTATACCTGTACCCTGTACCCTATACCCTTGGTTCGGTCCATTTGGGGTACGGTTCCAGTCCGGTCCTTCGGTTCCGGTCGGTTCCTGTGCAGCCCTAAATACAACCGTTAAATTATATTTAATTAGTTTTTTTTCCTTTCTTTCCCATTCTCCGAATCTCCTCTCTTTCTCATCTTCAAACTGAAAAACAGGATTCAGTTTTGGATTCTCAGAGAATTTTGAAAATCTTATACACAAACTACCTACTAATTCGTTACAAAGTCTTCGAAAATCATCTTATTTTCAGTTACAATCAACCCAATCAACTCAAAACCCTAAAAGTGAAACTTGATTTTCAGTTGTTTTGAAATCTTAGTAAATCTGTATGTTATCATCAGTTCCTAAACAATCGAAGCCAGTAGAAATCATACTACGCACATGCAACAACTGCATCTCTCACAAAAACTAATAAAATAAAAAAAAAACCTAAAGCAAAACTATTCTAAATTAAACAAAGCAGATGGACAATGGTTGAAACTAGAGGAAAAACACAAAAAAAAAGTTGTACCAGAAGACCTTGATGCTCTAAGACATAAGAAAGTAATAACACCAAAATGTAAGTAGTCAAAGCTCTTTGTTTATTTCTTTCTGAAAACTATTTTCTGAAAAAAAAAATTCATTCTGATTGTTTAGTTGACACTTGTTATGACAAACAGTTCAAGTGAAAGTTCTTTACATTTTGAATGTGTATGTAGGGTATACTGTAAAAAAATAGGTATCAAGTGTTAGGATTTGAGAGTGTATATATGCTATGCTCACACTAACTACACTGATGGTTAGATGAGTATTTCTGAAAAGGTGCATATTAACTATACTGATAGTTTTAGTGATATTTTTTTGTAAATCCTTAGATTTTCATCACATGCAGTTGTGAAAAACAAGATAAACAACATATATCGCCTTGTTATCACAGTTGGGATGAAGTAGAGTGATTGAGTTCAAGCTCCATTTTTTTATTTTATTTAGACCAAAAAGCAAAAATAAAATAAAAAAATAAAAAAGTAAATAATTGTTTTATTATCAATAAATTGACCGTTGGGGCCCTTGTATATATCAGCTAAGTCGATATTAATATAAGGATTAAGACCACTGGGAGCGTATCTCAATCCATTAGGATTCATCCTGGCGGCGACCTTTAGACATATATGGGAAACACCGTTCACCTTAGTCAATATATGCATCATTCATCACTTCCATATCCATCTTCTAATCTATCCTTGTGTTTGAATTTGATTGATTTCGAGCAATGTGAATGTCAGTTTGAGTAGGATTGATGTTCAATGATTATTTGAGTAGAGTTTTGCAATCGTATATGAATTTTAGTACGCTGAGTGAAAACTCATGTACAACAGTTGGATTCATACATGATAATGATTCTTATAGCCGAAGAATTTAGTATGCCAACTAAATAGCTTGTATAGTGTCTATCCTGAATCGTTCATAGGTAGCTAAAATTTTTTGGAGTAAGGTTTTGTGGGTATACCTGATAGGATTTTAGAGAAGCCTATATAATAACCGCAATCGTACGACATCTAACTAGTAGACATCGGTAAATACGGGTCGAACTCATAGGGAGCGGGAAAATACTGCAATCAATATCTCAATTAAACTAATCAGAAATAATATCTTTTGGATTTTTTAGAAATTCGGACAAAATAAAATAATAAATAATCCTAATAATAAACAAAGTGGGGAGTGGTTTACTAGGGTTTTCGATTTCCACCAATTCAATCATATACTCATTGTAGTAAACCTTCCCACTTCCCTCTTCAGAAACTCTACTAATCTCTAAAATATATTATTTGTATTACTTGAGACAAATATCGAAATTAATCTCATGTATCAGAAGATGGTAAGTTAAATTCTTAAATATTGTTTCTCCGCTGTGATTTCCTTCACTTCATAGGTAGTGATTCTAAAGCATTACATATCAATCCTAAAGCATATCACGTCAAAGAACTTAACCAAAGCACATAATATCAATTGAAAAACATAAATAATCAAGAAAATCACATGAACGATTAAATACCAAGCTATATGAATTACAATCACTAATAAATCAAATCATCATTAGAAATATCATTGTAGAGTCTATACAATTAAACTGGTTTCTATCTAAACCCTAACAAGCAATTTAACAAACCATGAAGATGGATTTCTTAAATCTCATAAAAAGATATAACAAAAAGAGAGAAAGGATTAAATCAGTAGTCGTCCTCTTGTTATGATCATGATTGAAAACTCCCAAAAGAAGTATGGGTTTGTCTCTCCCTATTCACATGACTACCCAACCTCTCTCCTCCTTCTGCTCTCCGTCCAGAACCCAAAACCGAGCAGAGCTTCTCTCCTTAGCCTTCTCTCCCTTTCAATCAATTTCTCTCTCCCTTTCAGTCAATCTCTATCTCCCCTACTTTCCCTAAGTATTCTCTCTCCCTAGCCTTCTCTCTTTCTCACGTCTCAATCTCCCTTTCTCTCCACCTTTCTTTTCTCCCTCCACCTTTATTCTTTCTCTCCAACCAACCTACTTCTCGCTAATCAATCAAGCACTCAACAGCTCTCTCCCCTCCTTTTCTTTTCTTCCGTACGCCTCCAACCCAGAAGACTTCTAACCCCCTAAATCTCTTTCATATGTTGCTTTTATAGAAAACACAAAAGAAATCCCCCCTCTTCTGACACTTGTTATTTTTCTTTTCCTCACTTTATTCTCTTTCATTGTTGTGTGCACTTCTTCTGACGTCACCGACCACATTCCTCACTTCTCTCTATTTATTTTTCACCGAAAATCCAACTCTACCTTACCCCCTCATGTAGTGTCAGACTTTGTCCCATGAAATTCTTCTTTTCTTTCTGTTCTTCTATCACCTAGCCACACCTTTTACTATTCTTTGACCATGTGCCCCAACATCCAACCGAATTGACAACACCACATAGAAGAGGAAATGTTATAGCGAGACTAACGAGGACAAATTGCCATGTTTTGTCTGTAACTGGGATTTTATGTAATCAACCTACAAACATATGAAAATAGTAAAATTAATACAATAAAAAGTACAAGCAAATATAAATTAGGTCCGTATCAATACCTCTTGTAAACCCTCACGAGACTATAACTCGTCCGCTAAGGACACCGAGGGGTTTAAAGGTTTGTTACATATGTTAAATGCAGTCGCGATTCCTGCGAAAGTGAGTTAAGATTTTCATTTTATTTTTCTATTAATTTTGCTCGAGGACTAGCAAAATATAAGTTTGAGGGTATTTGATAAGCACTTAATTTATACAATTGTACCATCTTATCCATATTTTCTTGTTATCGTTTTTGTACTAATTTTAGTGTTTCGTGTTATTTTAGGTCGTATACGTGAAACTCACAGTTACAATCAAAGCACGACTAAATGATAATAATTGATAGCAATACATCATCCCAGCTATATCTCTTTTTGGTTCGGTACTAAACTTGACAGGATAGCGTGAAAAAGTGGATTGTAAAGAGGGTTAACATTTTCCTTCCGTTATTAGTTAGCTCTGGAAACGAGGTCAAGTGGCGGTAAATTAGATAGAGAACAACACGCTAGTGGGATATGACCGAGCAGAGAATTTGTAGGCTTTTGAGATTGTGGCTTGGTTGAAACAATAAGAAAAGTCAGAGTTAAGAAGGCAGAGTAAAGGGGTTTACTTGATCGAACTGGTGGACTTTGGAAAATAGGGTCGGACTGTTTTCTAAAGAGGATGAAGTGATGTGAAAAAAGAAAATAAAGGGAGAAAGTGGAGAAATATAGCACGTGAGTTCTTTTTGGGAAGGTGACGTGGCATGAAAAGATTTGATGAGGTTTTGGTTGAAAAGAGAAAAAGTGGTCTGACGCAGAAAAGGAGGAGATTCTTTTCTGGGGTATTTGAGAGGGAGAGAGGGATTGAACGAGCGAGTGAGGCGGACAGTTTCTGACGCCTGGAGAGAGGAAGATCGGTTCTGGAGTGGAACAAGAGACAGGAAAGGAGTTTTATCTTTACTCTCTGTTTTTGTTAATTATTTTTATGGATTTTAAGAAATCCATAGCTGTGTCTTGTTGATTTTGTGACTAGGGTTTTTGGTGGAAACTAATTTGATTATATAGACTCATATGTTAATTTCACCATAATAATATTCAAATAATGATTTAAATGTTTAGTAATTTTATTCACTATTTGCTTGGTAATTTGTTGCATAAATAGTTTAATTGATTCAATTGCTTTCCGTTTGATACGTCGTGCTTGGATTAGGTTCTTTGACGGTGTATGCTTATAGATTGATATGTGTTTCTTTGAAACTATATATTGTTTAGATAGTTCAACTTCTTATTTATGCTTTTAAACTGATATGCTATGCTTAGTAACATTTGATGGGATATGTTTTTCGATTGATAAATAATTCTTTAGAACTGTCAGCTTAGAAGCGAATGAAATTGCATCAGTGAAACAATCTTAATATGATTTGTAATGAGATATTTTCCGAGATATGAGATTAATTTCAATAGATTCTCGAGTAATATATGAGATTATTTTGGAGATTAATTTAGTTTACATGATTGAAAATTAATGGAAACCAGATACCCTAGTTACCAACTCGATTCTTATATAATTTTATATTAGTTCATTTTATTATTTTATTCCTATTAAAAATATTGTTTCTGGTTAGTATTAAGAATATTGGTTGCAGTATTTTTCCGTTCCCTGTGGGTTCGACCTGTATTTTCCATTGTCTACTAGTTAGACACCGTGCGATTGTGGTTATTATATATAGAGTATTCCCAAATCCTATCATTTCTATTTTGGAAGTGCAGTTTATATACACTTTTTTTTATTTTCTTCTACGTTATTTAGATTTTGTCATGATAGTTTTAATTGTATTTGAACTTTTATAGGATTCTAATATTCAAAGTGTGTTGCCGAGAATTGAGTTTGTTCCTTTGGTTATTGAGATGCTGAAGTTGAAAAAAGTTAATGAACTATCAGTGGAAGATGTTCTTCACTTGGTTGTGATAGGAAAGCACATTTACAAAAGAGTTGTTCAAGAATGGACGGATTGTGGGAGTCTCGAAAGCCTAAGTGAATTTGATTCCACAAAGGTCATTGAAAACTTATTTGCAAGTGATGTGTTTCCTCGTCCAAAGGAAACAATAATACCTAGTCCACCAAAGGTATACACATCTTTAGGATTTTTTATTAGAGTATATATATTCTGCACTGTCATTTTATTTGGGGTAAGTGTCTAATACAGTAGAAAAATGCAGGTATAACCAATGGAAGAAAAAACAATCGAAGCCCACTCATCTTTGGGTATTAGTTGTAGACGTCTTGTGAGGACTATTGGTGAACAAGAAGATGCAACAGCTCAATCGAAAACAAGTTTCAAAACCTGCAATATCATTTGAAGGACCATCGTTCTCGCGCCATATAGACGGGACAACAAACAAAACTGAAACTGAAACTGAAACTGTAGTTGAACAACCAAAAAAGGTATACAAACATTTAAATAAACTTTTTTTAGTTTATTTCTTTTGCAATGATGTTTGTTTAATGTATATATTTTGCACTTTAAGTTTTATTTTACACGCAGGCTGGCATCATGGTAAGACTGTCTCGTAAAAGACCATTTGAAGTTAAGTTGCCGGAGGTCCTACCACCATGCTCTCAGTTAGAGAGGAAGATGAAAAGAAAAATGATAAAGCCGCACTTCATTCGGAAGAAAAAGTAAGTTATTATCTCTATTTGAAAGTGTATATGATCTACACTTTATTTTAAAAGTAGAACTATTAAATATGTTTTAATTAAAACATAACACAGGTGGAAAAAAGACTAAGATTCAAGAAGAAACAAGGAAAATAAATGAGAGGCTTGAGGAAGAAAAAGAGAGGATACAAAGAAAGCACCAATTGTCGCACGACAGGTCCTTGAACGAATGGCTAAGGTAGAAAGTGCATATAGACTATACTAGGAAAACTAACTATAATGACAATAGGATTTGAGAGTGTATATTGACTATACTCTGAAAATAGTTAGTTTTGTACTTATATTTGATAGTATATATAGACTATACTTTAAGTACATACTCTTAAATTTGTTTTTTCTTTAAAAAAAAAATATAGGAAGAAGCAGAGCTACATCAAATGAAGAAGCAGGAAGAAATTGTTAAAAAGAAATTCCAAGACAAATTGATATCCCATGTAAATACTAAGTCATCATCTCAGATAGAAGATGAAAAACCACTTGCTATCATAAAATCAGAAATTTCTGAGAAGAACAAGCAGAGTAAGGATGTGGTCTCAAGTGTGGTCCATGATGTAGTGACTCGAAAAGATAGACAAGCGAAGAATCTTGGACCAATGTATGACAGTGAAAGCAAGTTTTCTGATAAAGATGCAAAAAAGACCAAACCAAAAATACAAGAAAGGAAACAAGCTTTGCAGAAAGCAATAAAAAGAGCATCGGAGACAGAGAAGCTAAAAGAAAAGGCGAAAATAAAGACAAAGTTAAAACAACATAAAAGGAAAGGGAAAGAATTGGCAAATGAAAGACAACCCCCAAGAAAAAACAACAGCAAGTAAGGGACCCTAATAAGTTGAAGGAACTTAAATACTCGCCCTTTTTTGAGAAGCTGAGTCCAGGGCAAGTACAAGTTATGTATTCATACTTCGATAATGCGATAAATGTGTAAGTCTCCATAATTATATCTCTAACTATTATATCAATTAAAGTATACATACATATAACTAGAAAATTTTCATTATTTTGACATTGTAGGTCAAATCCATAGAAAGTTAAACTTGAAGATGGTAGTTATTTATGTGTATTTTCCAAGACGATTGAGTCGTTGTTATACAATGAGTACTTTTAAGTAGATTTGCTTCGATACAGTGTGTACAAGCTAAAAGAAGCTTCTCGCAAAGATCAAACAAATACAAATGCAAAGAAGTACCATCCAGCATTGTACATTAAAGCAACTGCTTGGGTGAGTGTTCTTCTTGATTATATTTTCCTTTTTCAAACATGAAAATGAAAAAAGTAGTTATTATTTCAGTGGGTTTAAGAGTGCAGATAGACTGTACTCAAAAATAAGTAGTTAGTTTGGTAGGTAAATTTAATAGTAGATATAGACTATACTCTTACTAACTTAGAGAAAAAAATTTGCATTCCAGGTGCATGTCAACAAGCCTTATAATATGCCTGGAGAAAACAAGAATGCTATTGATACTCCAATCATGGGCATGGAAAAAAGCGTCAACAAGATTTTTATCCCTATGTGTCATGGAGAAGGGCTTGGCAATCATTGGACCTTGCTGGTATTCTACTTCAAGGATATGCACTTCATTCACTACAATTCTTTGGAACCCAACAAGGATGTATACAAAGATAATGCAACAAAAATGGCCAACTACTGCTTCAAAGTCATCAACAACATCTTGTCTGTACACGAAAGAAAACAAGTGATGAAAGTTGTGTTGTTGGAATACCCAACACCTCAACAAGGGAGCACACCAGACTGCTTACTATATGTCAGATATTTTATGAAGAAATTTTCCAAGTTTAACCCTCAAGAAGATGTGGAATCAAGCTCGGGAGATGAAGAACAACTCATAATGAAGAAGCAGAACAAGAGAGTTTCTTTGGCATTCAAGTTGTTATCAACAGAACACCCCGAAGAGAGTTGGAAATTGTCTCACGAAACTGATTACTTAAGTAAACTTAATGTTGAGTGACATAATTTCTTTATACTCTTGATACTCTTTAACCTGTCTTGTCTTGTCTTGTTTTCTCTTTAAACTTCAGTATATATAGGATATACTGGTATTAATTATTGACTATGTCTTTTGAATGGTGATCCCTTTGATAGTATATATAGACTATACTTGCACAAACAATTTTATTTTTGGTGGAAGTTGTAATAGTGCAGGTTGTCTATACTCTGAAATATATATATGAACTTTTTTGGCAGTGTATATAGGCTATACTGGTTCTTTAGCTCTATTTTTTAAAAAAAATATCTACCTGTCTGACTGTATAATATGATTAGTACATTTGACAAGACAAGACTAGTACTACACTTGACAGTTTAAGATATTAGTGTAGAATCTGAAAAGACTAGACCTTAGGTGAACAGGCTAACCATGGGTCTGAATATATTCTCATTTCTTATTGTAGAATGTGAAGAGACTATACCTAAACTAGTCAAAGTAAGGGAAAAAAACTAGGCGTGTATTAAAAGAAGGCATTAAATGTCTTCATTAGGGTTTCTAGATTTTGCTATAAAATAAAAAACAAGGTTAATAAGAAAATACAGATATAAGGAGTCAGATAATACATTTAAAAGGAGTCAGATAAAGTATCTAGGGTTGATAGTATGCAAAAGGTTTAAGAAGAAGAGGATTTGCCATCATAGAAGAGTTCCAAAGGATGTCACAGTGGCAAGAACTGTTATAGTCCGCTGTAAGAAAGGGAAGTTACATCACATATACTTCTACATATGTCCAATGAAGATGAAGTTGCAGCAGCTCGTCCAAGAACACCATGGGGAGAACTGAAAATGGAGGAAGGAATGTTTCTTACTCAGGATGAGTATCCTAAGGGGTTGGATGCAGTTTATGTAGATGCTATGGATGTATCTTATCGTCCTAGACCTTTGTAATTCTTTTTTTCTAGTATTTTAATTTTGTTTTTAATTCTGTTTTACATTTGTTAACGTTATGTGTTTTTAATTTGAAGAAATGTTTCTAAATTAATGATATGTTTATTTCTAATTTCGTTTGAATTACAATTTGTAAACTATCTCCAAACTACAAAAATTGAAGAATTTTTGTAATGAAAAGTAGAACCTTATAAGAGTATATGTAGACTATACTCTTACAAAGTCTGTGTACCTATGTGAATTATCCAAGCCCTAGATCTGTAATGGTGAACCCTTTTGGGTAAGAACCTTGATGGTATATATAGGCTACACTGGTACTAACTCTGTATGCCTAGGTTCCATACATCTAAGCCCTAGATCTGTAATGGTGAATCCTTTTGGGTAAAAACCATTTAATAGTATATGTAGACTATACTCTTGCAAAATTTGTATGCATATGTGCATGCATCTAAGCCCTAGATATGTAATGGTGAACATTTTTTGGTAAGAACCATTTGATAGTATATGTTGACTATACTTTTGCTAAATCTGTATGCCTATGTGCATGCATCTAAGCCCTAGATCTGTAATGGTGAACCCTTTTGGGTAAAAACCATTTGTTAGTTTATGTAGACTATACTCTTACAAAATATGTAAGCCTAGGTGCATGTATCTAAGCCCTAGATATGTAATGGTAACCCTTTTGGGTAAGAACCATTTGATAGTATATATAATCTATACTATTACAAACTCTGTATGCCTAGCTGCATGTATCTAATCCCTAGATCTAGAATGGTGAACCCTTTTAGGTAAGAACCATTTGATTGTATAGATAGGCTATACTCGTACTAACTGCAAAACATACTTATAAGTTACAAGTCAAAATGATTATAAATTTGTTACACTGTGAAGAACTATTCAAATTTTTTTAAAAATCTCATAAAACCTGAATGTACGAGTATATATTGAATGTACGAGTATATATTGCAGAATTTCTAAAACTGAATGAAAAAGAATCTAAATAAACTATCTCCAAAATCCAAAAAAAAATATAGTACATAATTTCTATACTGAAGCAAGTATATATTGCATATACTGAACATGCCCTATGAAACTGCAAACCGAATAACACAGCTTCATGGGTAGGAAGGGATGACAGTACAAGTTGCTTTGTTATGGTGAGTTTTATCACCACAGTTTGAACATGTAACCGACTTCTTAGCCCTCTCCCATGTACTTTTGATACGGTTGACCTTTGGTCTACCTGGTGGAGGCCTCACAATAGGTGGAAAAATCTCATCCTCATACTCGTCAGGCCTGCCGTATTTTGGAACGGGTATGATGGATAGTGAGTATAGTTCGTGAAAATTAACAACTTTGAAGTAAGGTTGGATGTAATCCATGTATCGACTGTCTTTTGCAGAAATAGCGGCGGTTGCATGAGAGCATGGAAAACCATACACACGCCATCTTTGGCACGTGCAAGTACTCCTCTCCAAGTCCACGGAATGAGACCTGCATTGTATATATTCACATATATTTAAAATCAAAAACAAAGTGAACATATATTGAACAGTATAGTATATATGCATTGTTATGTAAAAGCACTAC
Organism: Papaver californicum; assembly: GCA_023531435.1. NCBI lineage: Eukaryota > Viridiplantae > Streptophyta > Magnoliopsida > Ranunculales > Papaveraceae > Papaver > Papaver californicum. The sequence goes on along the minus strand of JAJJMC010025380.1, from coordinate 13,674 downwards.
TGAATTCATTGTTCTTATTTGAAAGTGCAGAATTTATATACTCTATTTTATTTCTACACACTAGGATGCTATTTTTATCAGTGCATATTGACTATACTATATCATATTGTGCATATGTTGAGGGTGAAAATTCCATACAGTATGTGAAATTTGGACACTATAGTTTATATGCACTGTAAGGTCAAATATAACATCATCAATGAAAACAAAGGGAAAAATGGCATTATTAGACCAATAATATACACTGATTGTGTTTAAACAGATTTATGTTATTTTGTTACATTTTTATGACATTACTAGACTTATATAGAGTGTATAGTCTATATACACCAGTTGATAACACACAGGCAAAATAAAACAAAACAGAAAATTGACCTTGGAGAATGAACTTCGTAGATATTGTCGGCAGACTAACTAACGTCCCAGATACGACCCATTTGTATGTGCTCTTCAAGCAAGGCTTCATACTCAAGAGTAAGTTTTTCAGGGTCCATCATGAGACTTTCTTCGCGAGGTTCTGACATCAACTTCATAACGTGTCGCCTAGATAAAAAAAAACCATTATAAAAAGAAATGAAACAACAAACAACAAAACTATAATATTATATCCATAACAGTATAACCTAATCGTGTTAACAAGGGCACAGGCAGGGAACTTCTTGTCATGTCGAATCCAGTTATTGAACGACTCAGCTAAGCTTAAAGAAGTCTGGCCATACCTGCAACCAGTAAAATAAGCAATAGACCAATGTTCACTAGGGATATTACTACAATAGGTTGCAACCTAAGGCCTTACCAATATAACAATTTCCTGAAGTGCCTCTTCGTACCTTGCTGGAGAAAGGAAATATGTAGCTTTCTTAAAACATTCAATAACCTCCGTATATTTCTCATCTGATTTTCTAATAGGTAAGTTCTGCTTGAGATGGTAGAAGCAATAACAATGATGGGAATCAGGAAAAACCGAAGGAATAGATTGCAGCAACCCTCCACCACGATCAGTCATAAAAGTGATGATTATCAACGACATTACTAAGATTTTCCATAAACCAATGCCAATTATTAACATCTTCCATAGGCACCAATGCATATGCTAAAAGATAGAAACCTGCAAAAAATAAACAACAGATAAATGGTATACTCTAAAAAAATCTATGTTCAAATCTAAGAGTGCAGATTGCCTATACTCTGAAAATATAGATATTATCTTATTAAGCTTATGTTCAAAGTGCAGATTTATATACTAATTTCATTTCAAGCATATAAAGATGGAACCTAGTTTAGTTTGAATACTAATTTGGTAATGCAGGTTGACTATACTGTATGCATTTCTACAGATTTAGGATGATATTTTTATCAGTGTTGATTTCCTCTACTGTGAAGAACTAAAAAGAATCATATTATGCATATATTGATTCACAGATTATATATACTATGTGCATAAACCAGTACTTAAAGGTATACTGCCTGTAAAAATAAAAAACAAAAACGAGTGTAGAACACATTAAGACAAGTCGCAGCCATCAAACATTCCTTGACCCTACCGGTCAAGAAAGTTGTATCACAATAAATCATAGGCCGACACAATTTATAACCTTGAATACATGCACCGAAATAAATAAATAACTTTTCAAACCTGTGGGTTGCATCATTGAATTGAAAATCAACATACGAATCGGGATTGGTTTCTTTCAAGGCATTTACAACCAAACAAGATCCGTGTAAGACTTGACATCATCACCAAAAATCTGCTGGTGCGACAAATCTAATGCATGATAAGCATTATGGTACTTTACATTTAACACCTACACCAACTTTGAGGTAGTCTTTAATATCCCGAGCCTTCATAAGTGAATCGTGCCTCACATGATCATGAATAAGATGATTGATAAGCCTCCTCGTTACAGGAAGGCTCCTCAACTTAATGCCAGCACCACATGTATACCTTCCGACATACTTTTTTATCTTGAAAACATCATTAGAAGAATCAATAGCAACTGCATGGATCTTCCAGGAATAGCCAACCTTCTTGCACTTCATTGTATACCTCGATAAATCATTCTTCACTTTCTTAACCCTATACCCAGTTCTCAAGCAGTACATCTCGCATGCTAGTCTAACAGAATCAACACCTCCTCGAAACAACTTGTTAGGGTCATCAAAAACCTTATCCCAACCATCAGAAATAAGTGGTTTTGCAACCTCATTACCCTCTATTTCATAGCTGGCTCTAGCATTCACAATCAAATCTGATTCCTTATTCACATGAACAAAACTTGATGAAGTTGAACCAGCACTAAAGATGGCATCAACGTGCAGCTGAAAAAATGGAGATTTCTTCAAAAAGTGTAATGCTGCAAGACCATGCAGTGACATATCAACAAGCACATGTACCTTCACACTATCATCAATAAAATTGATGACAATATTTCTGGGTGTCAATATCCTCCAATTATCACATATGCAATACTTCAAATCTTCAATTGTAGAATCAAAAGTAACCTTATACGGAAAATGATGCTCCTTATAGTATACATGTGCATAACACATAATAGGGTCAGAAGTAGGCATTTTAAATCTGTGATAAAAAAAGAAATCAACAATTTAGAGGAGCTATTGAACTGAAAAATTGAACAGTGTAGTCAATATGCACTTTAGAATCATTATAAGCAATGAAAATGAAAACAACATAACATAACATAACTCATATTGAAAAAGTATAGTGAATATGCTCTTTAGAATTTATATACAAAAGTGAATGAAAAAAACATTATAGAAACTGATATTTAACAGTATAGTCTATATACGCTTTAGGATAATAGACAAAAATAAACAAGAACAAGGATATTTTTCGCATTACTGAACTTCTATCGAACAATATAACCTATATACACTTTTGGATCATGTTCAAAATAGAATAAAGAACATTACATAACTGATATTGAAAGTATAGTTAACATATACTATTGGATCTGAATGAAAAAACCAAAATCAAAGCAAATCTGTTACATACACAAAATCTAAAAACAAATAAAAGCAAACTGAAAATATGATAATCTCGCCAACTGAATCAGAAATAAAGAAAGAACATGCCAAACCAAATTGAAAAACTGATTTCAAGATATACAAACAAAAAATCCTAAAAACGTAAATCAAAATACTGATATTGAACAATATAATCCTAATGAAGCATATGAACAACAAAAAATCTAAACACAGAACGCTAGAAAGAGAATCAAATGCGGCTACACTAGTTATGATGAAATCAACATCATATAATTCAGTAAAAACTAAAATAGAACAAACGATACGAATAATTCAAAATTATAAAAGAAAAACTGAAAAAAGATCATCAAGATAAGTTAATCAGGATGATTGATCTGATTAAAAATTAGTAGATACAAAAAAAGAATCAAAACATAAATAAATAACAAGATTAAATAGCAGATACTAACCTAGAGAGAGATCTTCAGCAGAGGAGAAGAAAAACCGAACGCAAACCTTAGAAAATTCGCGAGGAGAAGAAGAAGCTGCTGGATAGAAGAAACCAGGGAATTAGATCTGAAAAATCTCGAATGAAATTATTAAAGAAAAATTTTGATTTCTTTTGTTTATATATCTATTACTCCGGAGGTTAGTTTCGGTATTTAAAAAAAATTATAACAGTCCCACACGTGGGAAGACCACGTGGGAAATAAATAGTTTTTTTTTTAATTATGGACCACCGGTTAAAGTGGGCTCAATGGGTGGACCTTCCATTAAGTCATCCCACTCAAATAATACCTATCAGTAATTCCTACTACTTTAAATGGTATGAGACCTCACGTTGAATGGTGATGAGACCCAGTTTTCCATTGGCCGAGGGAGGGGCTTTGGGCATTGGTGATTCTCGGAGGGACACGTGGCATTCCATGATTGGTTAAAATGGTAAAGGGTGATGTGTGAGTGGATGATCGGGATAAAAGTAATTACACCATCTTTACACCAATTACTTAAGTGTACCGGGTTATCCTAACCTATAATGGGTAACGTTCACTTCAGCTGAACGGTTGTGGCTTTGTGTTATAACATTTAACGAACCATATCTTTACCCCCTAACCCTAGCAATCAAAAAAAAAAACTTAACCTTGTTATCCTTTTTACTCTTCTGCCGCAAATATCAAGCTCTTCAAAATCTCCATTCCATTCATCTCCAAAAAAATCTTAATACAATGCAATTTCATAGTACCTAAAACCTTATCTGTAAATAACCATCTCAATTTCATAATCTTAAAAAAAAATTGTTGGTGTTCTATGTTGAATTGATTAAAGCTGCAGTTTATTCTCGCCACCAAGGCATGGGTTTGGTAAGTGTTCTGAAGGTGAGGATTTTACAAGTGGTAGAAGAAGTTGTCTGAGACCGAGAGAAAAGAAGCTGTAAATGAGACAACGAAAAACCCATGGGAACTAAATTGTTGTTGTCAGTGGCGGAACTAAAATTGTTAGATGGGGAGGGATTGACAAGTTTTACACCCGGGCTTAAGCCTAAAATTAACACACAACATTTAGGCCCAATAGAAATATATAGTGAAAAAAATACGTTTTTTTGGGTTTGGGGGTGGCTTCAGCAGGGGGAATCCCACTGTAGCTCCGCCCCTGGTTGTTGTAAGTGAGAACGGAGGAGATTGAGAAGTATCTTAGAATTTAATTTGATTTAGGAAGTTGGGTTTTTGTTTGATAGATAATGCTCGAGTTGGAAGAAGAGTTTTGACAGAGATTTCAAGTCGTTGAGATAGTACTGCATGTGAAGCTTTTGTCGTTGGTTTAGTAATGGTTAATTGTGACTGATGAATCTTTAGAGTCCTTGATGGAATTTGAATGGTGGGTTGTGAATAAAATCGAAATTGCAGGGGATTGATAGTTATTACAACAACAAAATGGGTTATCTCTCAAGTACTAAGTTTCACGTATACAACGTGTTTGAAAAAATGCTTGAACCACATGTCATTTATTCACAACCCCTTTCCTGCTGCTGCCAGGTTCCAGCCATATGGGTTCGGGGAATTGGATTGATTAGGAAGATAATAGAAGTTCCGAAAATACAGAAGATTGAATGGAAAGAAACATGTAAGATAAACGTAAGTACTTTCTTAGTCAACTTTTTAGTTGATCAGGTTAAGGTTCACACTTCACTCATTTGTGGGCAATTTATTTATTTCCAAGAATTTGTTTTGAAACTGGATTCAACAGGAAGAAGTAGAGATTGAGGCTAAAGTATTGGGACACAAGGGAAAATTTTCTTCAAACATGTTTTTCATTAGAAACAAAGTTAATTGTGAGTTAATTGTTATAGGAAAACAATGGATGTATGCATTTGATCTCAAACATAGAAGTAAGCTAAAACAAGATGTCTGCAATTTAAATGAATTTTAGGTGTTTATACAATTCAGTTTGGGGCGTAGTATCACTATCTCATCACCTACTTCTTTCACACACATTTACAATGTTATATTATGTTATCATCCTTCCCATAATGTACCCAAAAAACCCCCAAAAAATAGATAGACATTACCACGTTCTTACTATCCAGCTGAAAATCCTTCTTAAAGGAATACTTGCACAAGGCTCATGTAGAAGTTGGTTACTAATCTGTGCGGCTTAATTAAAAACTAATCACTTGTTTCAGCGTGGCTCTCCTCTTCATCTTGAAATTCCAGAGCACTTGATCATATTATATTATATTTAGAGCATGCACTATCAATAATCTTTTCAGGAAGAAGTGGAGATTGAGGATAAAGTATTGGGACACAAGGGAAAGTTTACTTCAAATATGGTGTTCATTAGAAACAAAGTAAATGGTGAGTTAAAGGAAATCGATGGTTTACTCAAAGCAGATATCAGAGGCTCGATTTTGAATTCATGTGTCATTTTTTGTTCTCCGTCAGTGTTTACTGCAATTAGAAAATCAGTACGCAATCTCAAAAGGAGGAAGAGGAGATAAACAATCAGAAATACTCATTAATAGAATCGGCTTATGTTATCTTCAGAGGAGTAGAATTTCTTACTTTGATGAGGTAATTACTACAAAAAAAGTATAATCATCTAGGTTTCTGCATAGAATTGTTATTTGAGCTAAACCTGGATCTCTGTGTTTTGTTTTATTCGTGGATATATCATCAATTGAGATTGCGTATAGTCCGAGAGGAGATTTATGTTTAGGAGGTTTTCACCATACTGTAAACAGATTACCTGCTGATGGATTTTTACCTGAAATGATGAATTCTTCGGTTACTAGAATCGGTGATGGTGGTGAGTAATTCATTTTTTCGATTTCGATAGTCTGTAGAGAATTTGTGTTGTCATTTTATTAAATGAGTAGTGTAATGAGACAAATGTATGTACTTCTTATTACTAGTTAGGGAGTCTAAGACATGTAGCAATTTTTGGGATGTACTCCTTAATACGTGGAGAGTGTAGGCCATGTGAGTTTCAAACTTGACGTCGCTAAGGATTCTTTGGTCTCTGGAGTGTCTTGGGGATAAAAATAGATGTGTATGCTTCTTACTAAACAGATGTGAACTTTGGGAAGCTCTTAAGCGACGAAGTTCTTTATTATTGGGGTGGTAAAGATATTGATAGAAAAGTGATTTGTGTCAGCTTTTGTATTTTGATTATTTTTAGTTTTTACTAATCACTTCTCTGATTTGATTTTTGATTTTTGATTTTTTTATCCCTTCTTATCTTCATGACTCAAACTTTTTTATTTTTTTGATTTATTGGTACTATGCAATTTTCTACGTTTTTGATTCCTTGAGTGTGTGTAGCTTTCTTAATTAACAGTACAATATGGGAGATGGCATTTGTTTTGAAAACTATATATGACTGATGTGCATTATCGATTCTTCTTTACAGACAATGGATATCTTGAAGATGGCTTCTGCAGATATCTCATTTACAGCTCTATTTATGCCAAGGGTTGAACAAAGTGATTATATTCATGCCCTAGATTTATCATGAACATGTATTTGTTAACTGTATGGTGTCGTTAACCCCACAACCCAAATATCTATCATCAAGTTGTCTTAATCTAACTTTTTTATTTGCACCGTTTCTTCCATGCATAAATGCATGCCTCACCTTGATTAAATCTTCAAAAAATAGTCCATTGCCTGCATCCAAGCTTCAAAGAACAACCAACAAGTTAATCATCCCTTCACCTATTCAACAATTTCTTTTATTGGAATCCCATGATTTATCCTGACTTTTCTTAATTTTTTGATTTGACTTTTCCTCTTGGTAACTAGTAATTTTTCTATAATGACACAATGGTTGGTTCGTTTTTGTTTTATTGAATAAAATTCATAGCCATGTGGGTGTCGAGTTTCTTTCCCCATTGCATTCCTTAGAGAAGTATGAAACCTGCAATGTTGCTTATATTTCTAAACTTAGGTTGACAAGAGTTTTAGGCGTTAGGATTTACATATTTATGTAGTATCTGTTGTTATACTTGCTGAGCTAATCTTATTACTAGATATTCATAGAGTGTACAGATGCTATGTTTTCTATCTTCGTATAAACCCTCAATGGGATGAAGGTTAAAGAGAATTGTTAAGCTCAGTGTGGCAATGTGTGCAAATATCATTTTATTTGGTACAATTATGCAACGGATCTTGCTGACATGAGTTTGCATATTTTAGAATTTGCTGACATGAGCTTGCGTATTTTAGACTACCCGGATCACCTAACATGGCCCATACTTTGAGAGTGAACAGATGGAGAAATCTTGGACCATTTTTAGTGTTGTAGATTTCCCATCAATAAAAATAAGACAACAAAAAGAAAAGAGGAATTTCAAGAGCTTTTTATGTTAGGTGAGACTGACTATTAACTGGGTACTCATGAAAAGTTACTGGAACTTATCTGAAATGTGACAAAAAGAGTTATTTTCTTAGAAAGGTACTCATTCAATTTAGAAGACTTGGAACAAGAAGAAATATAAAGGTATAATTGTGCGGTATTTATAATTACATTATATTATGAACAATGGTTTCTTTGGACATGGTTTAGTTGCTCAATATAGTTACTCTTGATATATCAGAGTTCTAACCTAAGCCTATTGTTTGGTATTTTAAATAGTTTCATAAACTTCAATTTGGAGTCTACTTCATTCTTATATTTTCTCCGTCATGCATCGTTTTTTTTAGTTGTAACAAATTGAAGGTTATATATTTTGATTTCTTTTTGGTGCTAGCTTAATCAAAAATCCAATTTACTTTTTGTTTTTTGATTTATGGGTGCATAATACTTTTCTAGACTCCTAATTTATTTTTAACCATGATGAGTGTGTAAACACGTTATTTTTACATCTTAATTTATATTTATTTAGTTTTTTATTTTGTACAATTTGATGTTTTTATTTAGTTTTATAGAATTTTAATAAATAAAATTCAATGGACTAAAACACAGAATTTTAACCGTAAAATGGACATAAAAAACTAAAATGGACCTTGATTAAAACCCGGCTATCTCGAGACACGGACGTGCTTGGAAGAAATTAATTTAGTGGGTCGAGTGCTACCCAATTTCGGCTGATTGTTAATAGATGTCGACATCATTTGCTCCTAATGTTTCTTACCAAAGGTCGAAATTGATATTGGTGGAAGAGAGTTAATTGTCTATGCCATCAATTGAATACAAAAAGGAAAGCCAGTGATATAAGCATATGACGGACATTTGAAAAGAAGGAAAGAAGGAAAAATTGACCTTATATTCTATATCTACATGCATATATTTTATATACTAATTAAATGAGATTAAAATAAGATGATTTGGAGAAGGTTATTTGGGTATGAAGTCGGAACAAATAAGAAAATGAAAATGTTTCTTTACATCTATATAAGCACGAGGTGTTCGAGAGAAAGTGGGGGACTTAAGAAGTGGAGACGTGAATAATTGTTGGAGAGGCAGTATTGTTCTTTTGTACTCTTGTCCTTCAGTTGATTCACTGCGAGGTTTAAGCTGCTCTATTGTTCCATTAATTGTTCATTATATTGCTATGTGAGTTGGAGACAATGAAAACAGAGAGGTTATTGTTATCGAGAGAGAGAAAGGATATTATTGATCGGATTTCTGACCGGTACCACTTGCCCTGTAAGCATTTTATGTTCAATAAATCGTTATTATCTTAATTTCTTACCATGAGTAGCTAGTTATTTTATTTGAGTTACGAAGGAAGCTATTTATTGATATATATTTCTTAATATTTAATTTCCTACATAAAAATTGTTCTCTTTATTTATGACATTTAATAATTAATAATTTTGTTTCTTAAATGTTTTAAATTAATTTTTCGGAATAGTTTTAAAACTATTGATCTTTTATAAACGAAAAAAATTATATTTTTAAATGACGATGTAAGTTGTTTTTTTTTTTCAAAGTTTTTTTTTCCAAAACATGAGATTGAGTTTAATATTATTTTGAGTATTTTGAGAGTAAGTTTAAGTTATTAAATCTAAAATTTTGTATACGTGTGAAATCCATAACCCTAATATTATCCCTTTCTGGTTAATTAATCAACTTTAATTTGTTAGTTATTTTTAAATTTAAGTCATAAATTCATCCAAGATAATTATTTTTAGCACATAGTTTGTTAAATTAACTTAACATATTATTATCAATCTTTGTGAACAAATCTGTATTTGTCGCTCCTATTTTGTAGTTGTCGTGCGATTGCGGCTATACGTTAAAAATCCTATAAATTACTCAAAAGGATTTCTACCATCAGAGGTATAATACTTATACCTTTTGGCCTTATGATAAGGCCCGGCTTCTTTGGCCTAATGGGTTAGTTCCCACAAATCAAAAAATGAAAAAAGACAGTTCATATCTTTATAGGGATAGTTTCTAATGCAATTGGAAATTTATTTTGATTTTGTTTCTATTGAAGTTTGTTGATCTTCAACAAGGGAATATTCATAGAAAAAAGTTTTAATTTGCACCAAGGTAAAAGTGGATATCTAAAATTTGAAATCTATCTATTTTGTAGAGTTTGAATTTTGAATTTTCTATGAGGCAATTGTGTATTTATATTGATTTTATTTCTTTTGCAGTGCTTCATCTGCTTTAAAAAAAAGGCATTACAGATGTTTGCACCTCAGATTAGTCCAGGTAGTTAATTTCTCACAATTTTGATTCTCGATAGTTGAGAAAAAAAATTTATCTTATTTTTTATAAATAAAGTAACATGTAAATTTTTACCCAATTTTCCCCTAAATATTATGATCCAAATGGTGTTTCTTCTTTCGTACCTAATGCTGAAGATTCTCAAACTCCTATTTAAGAAATCAGGAAAAAGGTTAGACATTTATATTATGCATCATTCTTTAGAGACACTCATGTCGAGAGATTTAGTTTCTTCTAATATTTTACATAGGACATGCTAGACTTTTTACTGGGCTTTATGCGTAAGATCAAACACTACAAATTGGGAGCAAACAAACAATTAATGTGAAGAGTTATACAAAACTAAATGATGAACTGACAATATTATAATTATTCGCTTGCATGTTATAAATCATTCTCTGTAAAATGGAGGAAATTTGAATAACAACTAAACTGATAGCTCATTATTTTAAAAAGCAGAATTACTTTTGTAGTCATGTAGTGAAATCGATTGTTATGCATCAATGTTTTAATTGGTTTGCTGGCATATTTTGTAGGACTTAGATCTGAAGAAAATTGAAGAGGAGAAGTGGGTTCACAGGTGAATTCGAGAGTGGAAATGAAAGGAGAATGAGCTGTGGTTTTGAGTCAGTTTGAATGAGCTTGAAATACAGAGGAGAGAGAAGCAGTTCATGGCCGTGAAACTCAATTGAAGAAATGATATTGTCGTAAGATGGGTTTGATTGTGAATAAGAACTCAGAGAGAGTAGGCACCAAAAATTTAGTGATAGGTGTTTTGAAGTGAGAAAAGAAATGAAAGAAAATGGAATCTAGGGTTGCTGATGGTTTTAAGAACGAGACATGTAGAATATATACCAGTGAAGATGGAGCTGGTCGCCGCCGTTGAAGATTATAAAATATGAGAAACAAACTGATGTTCGGTGAGAGATTCAGTGAGTTGGAGATTCTATTAAGCTGAGGGAAGGTGTGAAGTAGTTCCATTGGTTCTTGAATTCATATGGAACAGAGTGTTGATCGAGAAAGTGTTGGAGAAATTTCCTGTAAAAGTAAGCAAACCAAACAGAAACTTGAAAGAGATTAATCGTTAGAACAAAACAGCACAGTTCAGACAACACACAAGAACAAAGAGGTGGAGTCGCCTGTTCAACAGTCTGCCCTTAACTCAATATTTGTCAGGTACACCTTTAGAAAGATGTTGCTATACCTTTAGAGATGACAAATTTGAATCCAGGATAAAACCACCTGATACCAACCCAGTTAGCAAGACTCGTTGGCCCGTTGTGAACTTAACAGTAGAAGAAAAAGTATGAAGTAAACTATTGCGCAAATCAAAGCAAGAAGAGGGGAAAAGTCATCAGGTCAGTGGCTGCGACTGGGGTAAGAAAGAACCTGACTCTGTTTTTTCTTTTAAAGAAGAAGAAGACTCTTGATTATCAAACGGTAAAAAGTCAATTAATTAAACAAATTTAATTTGAGATATTTAATTAAAAGATTTTGTTATTTAAACCTTATTTAAATTTATAAATTCAAAACGGTAAAATACTTAATGTACAAAATCAAAATATGAAACCGTTGGATCTCAGATAGGCACACGCAGGCACACGCAAAGCACACGCCAAGGCTCACGCCAATGGTCACAACAAGGATCACACCAAGGCTCACACCAAGGCTCACACCAAGGCTCACACCAATGGTCGCACCAAGGCTCGCACCAATGGTCGCACCAAGGCTCGCACCAATGGTCACACCAATGGTCGCACCAATGGTCAGACCAAGGCTCACACCAAGGCTCACACCAAGGCTCGCGCCAAGGCTCACGCCAAGGCTCACGCAAAAGCACACGCAAAAGCACACGCAAGCTCCGCAAGACCGCGGTCCGCCGTGCTTCGGTGTGAAGCACCGCACATTTGTGCATTTGCCCACTAGTCCATTTCCTAAGTCCATATCCAATCCACTAGTTCTTTTTGCTTATATAGAACGTTTGTGGTAAAGAGGATAAACTTCCTCCTTGGTTTGCCCAATATGGGACAACCAAAGGTTGCTCATTCACTAAGAAGTGAAAATGGATGGCTCTATTTTTCCACCCCAAGTTTGGACTAGTGACCCTTGATCTCACTAAGATATATTAAGTAACAAAAATTATTTTTAAGTAAGAATCCATTTTTAATTCTAACAATCCCCCACATGAATGAAGAAAGCGATAAATCAGAAAACCGGAAAACGAGAAATACCTCTTAAGCAATAGGTGTCCATAAGGAATTGAACCTCTGCTTAGTGAGAAGTACCGGAACTACTTGATGGTCAGTGAACGCGATGTCTTGAACTACCATGGTTTGGTGTAATTCATCAATAACTCCTTACGCGAGATATCTCTCAAGAGTGCTGTTAAGTTCACGTCGTTGTGTCAGTTTTGGCCCTGGACATATCCCGTTTCTCAGAATTCTCTAGAGAATCAGCTCAATTCTCATAGGAAGCGACCACTTCCTCATTCAGATAGGTGAGTTCTATCAAGAGTGTTAACTGCTACACCCCATTTCAATCTTAAATTGAAACTATAGAACTCATTAAGACTTTATTATAAGTCATCCTCACATGCAGCCACACTATCACGTCTACACCATAGGGAAAGGACAGAGAAGATAATTCTCTGATAGTGTTTAATTTTTACCCGCCACAAATTAGTTGTCTCATTCAAAACCTTGATCTTGGGATCTCCAGTCAGCAAGGTTGAGTATCCTTCATGGCAAGTTTTAATTTATGAGATTAAGCCCCATCCCCCTCGATGCATTACTAACTATCTCCCTGGACAAGCCTTTCATCAAAGGATCCGTGATATTCTCCTTAGACCTCACAAAGTCAACAGAAATAACGCCAGTTGAGATTAGTTGTTTTAGAGAATTGTGTTTTCTCCTGATATGAATAGATTTTCCGTTATAGTTGCTGTTTTTAGCATTAGCTATTGCAGCTTAACTATCATAATGTATAGATATAGCTGGCACAGGCCTATGCCAGAGAGGAATGTCTTCTAAAAAACATCTTAGCCAAGCGGCTTCCTCTCCTGCTTTATCTAACGCAATAAACTCGGATTCCATAGTGGATCGAGCGATACAGGTCTGTTTGGAACTCTTCCAAGACACTGATCCACAGCCTAGAGTGAATACGTATCCACTCGTAAACTTAGACTCCTCTGAGTCTGCTATCCAGTTTGCATCACAGTATCCTTCAAGAACAGCAGGGTGTCTTTCATAACTTAAACAGTAGTTTAAAGTGTATTTAAGATACCTCAACACTCTGAAAAGTGCATCCCAATGTTCATGTCCTGGATTACAGGTATACCTACTAAGTCTACTCATAGCATAGGCAATGTCTGGTCTTGTGCAGTTCATTAAATACAACAGACTTCCTATGACTCGTGAATATTCAAGTTGCGACACTCCATTGCCTTTGTTTTTCTTGAGTTTGCAAGAAGGGTCAAATGGAGTACTTGCAGGTTTACTATCAAACTGGTTAAAT
>JAJJMC010025376.1:0-10643 GCA_023531435.1 Papaver californicum | reverse complement strand
ATTTAGCATATGCAGCAAGCCGTTAAACCCCTAGGTGTCCCTAGTGGACGAGTTTTGTCTCGTGAGGGTTTACAAGAGGTATACCCACAAAACCTGAATCTAGATCTTAGCAACACGTGAACGATTAAGGGTAAACACTAAACAAGCTAGTTAGTTGGCTACTCAGATATTCGGCTATAGGGACCATTACCCTTTATGGATCCAATCACTGTACACGAGTGTTAACTCAAGCATACTAAAATTCATATCTAAGACAACAGAGTTCTACTCAGATAGTTATCTAACCACCCATCACATGTAAAGACTTAGAAGATGAACGTAGACTGTAGAAAGTCGCAAATGTTGACTGAGGCGAGCGATGTGTCCCATATCTGTCTGAAGGTCATTACCGAGATGAAACCTAGTGTGTCGAGATACTCCCCATTTATTTTCAACGGTTACTACTAACTAAAATATTTACAAGTTCCCATGGATCCTGCGTTCCACGCTTGCTTAGGCGACGGAGATAGGGAGAACTTTTAAATACCAAATACTATATATTTTTTTTCAATTTTTTCTAACTTTTTTCGATTTTTTTCTTTTCTTTTCTTTTTTTTTTTTTTCGAATTTTTTTTTCTCTTTTTTTTTTCTTTGACTCCTAATACATATGTGTTCCCATGGATCCTGCGTTCCACGCTTGCTTAGGCGACGGAGACAGGGGGACCACACACATAACTCTAAGACAATAACATATTATTCATACTGGGGCATGATCTGAACACACTAAATATCATTCCAGCGCTAATTAACACGTCGATGCTAGGACCCACCAATACTCTCAGGGAACACGAAATTGTAAATAATAAAACAGAACGTGATATGGTGGTGACAACTATCATGTTATTTCTAACACCTGAACTCTGTCTCCTTTATGAATAGACCATCTAGCTGGGCACACCAATCCTTATAGCAAAATGGCTAAGTTTCCATCTACTTAGAGTGGTTAGTGTCACCCTGAAATGTTCAAAAGTTGCTAAATTCCGAATTTTATTATTCCTAAAAAGACTCCCTTACCCCAAACTTAAACTAAACAGTGTCCTCAATGTTTCTAAGTAAAGAACTGGACAAAAATAATAAAATGAGGGAAGATAGTACCGTGTTGCCTGAGCATGGGTTACCTCCCAAGAAGTGCTAAGTTTAAAGTCTTCAGCCAGACTAGAAAAGAATTAGTCACCCCCTTAAATCATATAGCAATAATCGGAACAACTGTGGGTCATCTGAATCAAATAGTGTACCCCACAGTAGAAGTAAACTGCAGCAAGCTAAGAGGATAAACGATCTGAGTACACCTTGATCCCTATCTAGGTAAACCACATCGACCAGAGGATGGGTTTCTGGCAACTGAGGATCGGTAAATCTAGCTGGAGGATGATCTCGTAAAATTGCAGCGGTGCCTATGTCAGGTCCCAAGCTAGGGACCTTTCTACGAGTTAAAGGTACAACACATGGAGTATGATAGTCACCCCCAAACTTAGAGTTTTCAGTGTCTCTAGATAGACTAATAACAATTTCCCTCATTTCCGGATCGTCAGATTCTCGAAAATAGTCAATTGCTTCTTCTAAATTACAATCCGGTGGTGCAAAGCCTAACAAAGTACGCACCTCATCAATAACCCTATCATTATCGCCATTAAATCTGTAGTTGGTTAGGCATTTTTCTAATGGATCTTCTAATGGGTTGGGCCTAAGCTCCATCTCACTAGACGGTTTGGATTCCTCTTCCGATGGGCCTAACTCACTACTTATCAGGGTATCTGGTGGGTCATGCTTAAAGTCCAACTCATGAAAATCTAATCCAAAGTGGGCTCGACATTTCTCTAATGGGTCTTCTATCAAAGTGTTTGGTAATGTCTCCTGAACTAGGGTCTCTATCATGTTGACAGTTTCTAAGCTGGGGTCCTTCCTAGTAGGTGCTAACAACCTTGGATAAGGGGCTCTAGGCATAAAATCGGTGGCCCGAGGGGTTTCCTCAGGCTCATCAGAGACTTTATCAGTCTCTTCGGCTATTGGGTCAGGGTGAACTACAGTATGTCCACTATCAGGCCTAGTTACCCCGCTGTCCACCAATTTACCATTCCTGAGGGTCGTGACTGCATTCACGTGACTGGATGATTTCTCACCCGTCGCCATTTCATTGATGCCTCTTGGATTGGGTTGGGGCTGGGTCGGGAACCTACCAGGATCTCTTTCTCTTAAAGCCGCATCAATGTCACTAATTGAGGTCTGGGTGCTAGACACGGCCCTTTCTAGACTATGGATTCTCTGTTCAAACTTTTCCTTAATGCTGGGGTGAGGACCGACCGAATTCGTATAACTGCAGCCTGGAGGACCTTTAGCATTACTAAACTGACCTTGAGCCTGGCCTTTCGACCAGGAAAGGTTCGGTTGGTCACTCAGGCCAAGGTTATAAGATTCCGAATATGGTTCAAACTTTTTATGGTTATCAAAGCTAGTGTTATTATAAGGAGCAAAAGCCTGCTCTTCGAATGGGTTGGGCTCTAAACTACTAGCTTGATTCATTTCGACCAGTTCTAGCCTTCTAGATAAGGATTCTAATGGGTTGGGATTTCTATTGCTCTCCCACTGCTGGGTTTTCTCGGCAATGTCACTCAGAAATTGCGTCGCCTCCGCAGGAGTCTTACTGTCGAATTCTCCGATCGACAAGGACTCAACCAAGGTTATAGTTGCATAATCCAAACCCTCATAGAGAATCTGAACTAGACTTAACTCATCTAAACCGTGGTCTGGGCATTGGGACACTAAGTCGTTGAACCTTTCTACATAAACATACAGGGACTCCCTCTTGTTGAAAAAACATGAAAATTTTCTGCCTAATTGAGGATATTCTGTTCTTAGGGAAGAATTTCTGAATAAGAGATGAAGTAAGTTGGGCATAGGTCTCAATCGACTGAGGGGCCAAGCTATACCACCATGACTTGGCTCTATCTCTTAGTGAAAAGGGAAATAGTCTAAGTTTAATAGACTCGTCATTCAAGTCTCTAATCCTGATTGTGCTACATATTTCCTCGAACTCCCTAACATGAAAATAGGGATTCTCGTTCTCTTTTCCTAAGAATAATGGAAGCATCTGGATGATTTTGGGTTTCAGTTCGTAGCTCGCTTCAGTAGCGGCTAACTTGATGCAAGATGGACGTAAGGTCCTGGTTGGATTCCACAAATCCTTCAGAGTTGTCATTGCTGACACGGTCTCGAGAGTGATTATTTCACTCTCAGTTGACTTCTCAAGGTTAAGGTGAACTACCGGTCTTCCACTAATTAACCTACCCTGAGGGTCTCTATCCCAAGTTCGCCTTAAGGGCGTTCTTGGCATGTAAAAATTAAATCCTAACAAGAAATTAATCAAACACAATCGTGCCCTGACTCAACCAAATCAAACCTAAATCTAGCAAACAACAAGCATGATGGTTCCACTTAGATTGTTTCTAGACCAGCTTCTATTCTTTCAGAAGGCAACTGGTTACAATTTTAGCGAATCTCTCCGAACAATCCGAGTTAAATCAAGTTGAAGAGAAACAGGAGAAGCTCAATGGAGCTTTGATACCCCTTTCTCTTTGGCAATGCTTTCCTGGGTTACAGGGCGGCTCTAATCAACTTTAATCTAATCTTCCTGCTTTTTGAGTTAGGCTAATAAGGTAACCAATACAGTCCTTCCACCCGATTTTCCTATAAGCTCGTTACCTTATCGGTCTCTTTCTAGTCAAGATTTTAGGCTTAGGTTCGCGTAGGTTTCGTTTTCCTAAGGCGGGCAAGAAGGAGACGGTGATGAAATCCGAAACCTTATCTTGTATGGCCAGGCCTTGCCCTTTACTATGCAAAAATTAAGTTCCGTATTCAGTCCTCAACATATATGCATACAAAGGCATCCAGAAAACCCACTGACAGGAGATTCGTGGGTTGGTCGAAATTTACCTCCCGTACTAGACGGGCGACGAACCGTTGAAGTCGACTCGGGCCACTAATATCCTTTTCAATAGTGTGCGAACCCGAGGGGCCGAGACAATATCATAATTGTCGTCCGTCCCTGCACACAGTTTGATATTTAAAATTACCCTTCCGTAGGGTTTAAAAATAATAAAAAGTCCAAAAATGTCAAAAAATGTCCAAAAATGTCCAAAAAATAAAGGAAAAATTACAGAAATAATTAAAACCCTAATACAATTTTCTAAATTAATTAAAACTAATTAAAATAAACTAAAAATATAATTAAGAAAAATAAAATAAAATCTTCAATCTTCTTTTTCGTTCTTTAAGCTTTTCCCCTTTTAATTCCAAGTCTTTAGCTTTAATTCCAAACCTTTGGCTTACTTCTTTTTTCGATCAAAAATTCAACCTGTAGCAAAAAGGAGAAATACCAAAAGAAACGTAAAATAGAACAAATTAAAATAATAAACTAAAAATAAAAATCTAAAAACAAATCTAAAACCCTAAACCTAAAAACAAGTCCGCGTCGGCGGCGCCAAAAATTGATGTAATTTTTATAGTGGTAAATAAGGTGATCGTTTCTCGAACTTGTAAAGGTAATGATCTTAGAAAATAATGATTTAAATTAACTCTAGAAAATTCCAGGAGTATGAAAAAGACTAAATAACCTAAAGATGATTTTTGAATAATTTTAAAAGGACCAGGAATCAGGAATCAGGTAATTCTAACAACCTATGTTATTAATCAGATAATTCTTTTTAAATTAATTGAAGCGCAAGTAATTGCCAAAATTGGTTTTTGTTATGCTAACAAACAGAGGTAAATCACAAGCATGGACTATCAAAATTAATTAACCAAGCATAATCCATCAAGCAAAAGCACAACTGTTGAAAGAAAACCGTTTTCACTATTTAAAACTATGCAATTCTAATAACAAAAGAATTATAAATAATTATTAGAAAATAATTAAATCACATAAAATTGAGAAAAGTACCTCCTCCATCATCCCAGTAAATAGACTTAGCCCATGGTGAAGAAAACTTGCTCAAAAGACCTTTTCATTGCTCAAAAAGTTGATTACAAGGTTAAAGAATAGTGCAACAGTTGAACAGATACTTTGATAAATGTCACAGAACAGGGTTCAGCCGTTACAGAAGTGTTTCTAAGCAATAAAGGTTTGAAAGAATAGGTAACAAGAGCAGTTTGAATCAGCAACAGAAATAAATGTTGCTGAGTCGTCTTCTCCGATGGTGGCTGATGAAGAACACGCCGGCCGGTGCAACAGCAGTTACCGGCGACGACCGGAAGTATGGCCGGAATTCTCTGTTTTAATCTCTAGGCTTCTATATTGATTTTTCTTGGCTTATCTTGGTTTATATAGGTTGTAGAAACCCTAGAAAGAGTTCTAAACCTAATCGAACTCTTTAAAATATATCCAAATCTTCACAAATCCGATTCCAAGCCGGAATCCATTTTTCCGTCCAAATTCAATTCGGGAACCTCTTTTTCCGGCGTAAATCACTCCAAATCGATGTGTTTAATCTTGTGTTGAACTCTTGTAGCTTGTGGGACACTTTGGAGCCGAAAATTAGCTTGAAAATCACGTAACATCGAGTTACAGTTGAACACAGTAACTGTCCGATGAGTTGAGCCGATTCAGCTCGGCCGATCCGACTCGCTGGGTTGACCCGCTGTGTTGACTGAGTTGACTCGGCCCGATTCTAGGGTGTCCCTTATCCATTCTTGGGGTGCCAATAACACTTTTTAAGCCAATTTTTCCACAAATCTTTATTCTTCTAATGTACCTACAAAAGCATAAAAACACGTAATAGACGCAAAAAATCGAATACTAACTTACTAGAAATTAAGGTGCAAATTAGACACTAAAATGTGTCTATCAAATACCCCTAAACTTACTATTTTGCTAGTCCTCGAGCAAACTACTCTAAAAATAAAGTAAAATAAAATCCTAACTCACTTTCGCAGGAATCGCGACTACATTTAGCATATGCAGCAAGCCGTTAAACCCCTAGGTGTCCCTAGTGGACGAGTTTTGTCTCGTGAGGGTTTACAAGAGGTATACCCACAAAACCTGAATCTAGATCTTAGCAACACGTGAACGATTAAGGGTAAACACTAAACAAGCTAGTTAGTTGGCTACTCAGATATTCGGCTATAGGGACCATTACCCTTTATGGATCCAATCACTGTACACGAGTGTTAACTCAAGCATACTAAAATTCATATCTAAGACAACAGAGTTCTACTCAGATAGTTATCTAACCACCCATCACATGTAAAGACTTAGAAGATGAACGTAGACTGTAGAAAGTCGCAAATGTTGACTGAGGCGAGCGATGTGTCCCATATCTGTCTGAAGGTCATTACCGAGATGAAACCTAGTGTGTCGAGATACTCCCCATTTATTTTCAACGGTTACTACTAACTAAAATATTTACAAGTTCCCATGGATCCTGCGTTCCACGCTTGCTTAGGCGACGGAGATAGGGAGAACTTTTAAATACCAAATACTATATATTTTTTTTCAATTTTTTCTAACTTTTTTCGATTTTTTTCTTTTCTTTTCTTTTTTTTTTTTTTCGAATTTTTTTTTCTCTTTTTTTTTTCTTTGACTCCTAATACATATGTGTTCCCATGGATCCTGCGTTCCACGCTTGCTTAGGCGACGGAGACAGGGGGACCACACACATAACTCTAAGACAATAACATATTATTCATACTGGGGCATGATCTGAACACACTAAATATCATTCCAGCGCTAATTAACACGTCGATGCTAGGACCCACCAATACTCTCAGGGAACACGAAATTGTAAATAATAAAACAGAACGTGATATGGTGGTGACAACTATCATGTTATTTCTAACACCTGAACTCTGTCTCCTTTATGAATAGACCATCTAGCTGGGCACACCAATCCTTATAGCAAAATGGCTAAGTTTCCATCTACTTAGAGTGGTTAGTGTCACCCTGAAATGTTCAAAAGTTGCTAAATTCCGAATTTTATTATTCCTAAAAAGACTCCCTTACCCCAAACTTAAACTAAACAGTGTCCTCAATGTTTCTAAGTAAAGAACTGGACAAAAATAATAAAATGAGGGAAGATAGTACCGTGTTGCCTGAGCATGGGTTACCTCCCAAGAAGTGCTAAGTTTAAAGTCTTCAGCCAGACTAGAAAAGAATTAGTCACCCCCTTAAATCATATAGCAATAATCGGAACAACTGTGGGTCATCTGAATCAAATAGTGTACCCCACAGTAGAAGTAAACTGCAGCAAGCTAAGAGGATAAACGATCTGAGTACACCTTGATCCCTATCTAGGTAAACCACATCGACCAGAGGATGGGTTTCTGGCAACTGAGGATCGGTAAATCTAGCTGGAGGATGATCTCGTAAAATTGCAGCGGTGCCTATGTCAGGTCCCAAGCTAGGGACCTTTCTACGAGTTAAAGGTACAACACATGGAGTATGATAGTCACCCCCAAACTTAGAGTTTTCAGTGTCTCTAGATAGACTAATAACAATTTCCCTCATTTCCGGATCGTCAGATTCTCGAAAATAGTCAATTGCTTCTTCTAAATTACAATCCGGTGGTGCAAAGCCTAACAAAGTACGCACCTCATCAATAACCCTATCATTATCGCCATTAAATCTGTAGTTGGTTAGGCATTTTTCTAATGGATCTTCTAATGGGTTGGGCCTAAGCTCCATCTCACTAGACGGTTTGGATTCCTCTTCCGATGGGCCTAACTCACTACTTATCAGGGTATCTGGTGGGTCATGCTTAAAGTCCAACTCATGAAAATCTAATCCAAAGTGGGCTCGACATTTCTCTAATGGGTCTTCTATCAAAGTGTTTGGTAATGTCTCCTGAACTAGGGTCTCTATCATGTTGACAGTTTCTAAGCTGGGGTCCTTCCTAGTAGGTGCTAACAACCTTGGATAAGGGGCTCTAGGCATAAAATCGGTGGCCCGAGGGGTTTCCTCAGGCTCATCAGAGACTTTATCAGTCTCTTCGGCTATTGGGTCAGGGTGAACTACAGTATGTCCACTATCAGGCCTAGTTACCCCGCTGTCCACCAATTTACCATTCCTGAGGGTCGTGACTGCATTCACGTGACTGGATGATTTCTCACCCGTCGCCATTTCATTGATGCCTCTTGGATTGGGTTGGGGCTGGGTCGGGAACCTACCAGGATCTCTTTCTCTTAAAGCCGCATCAATGTCACTAATTGAGGTCTGGGTGCTAGACACGGCCCTTTCTAGACTATGGATTCTCTGTTCAAACTTTTCCTTAATGCTGGGGTGAGGACCGACCGAATTCGTATAACTGCAGCCTGGAGGACCTTTAGCATTACTAAACTGACCTTGAGCCTGGCCTTTCGACCAGGAAAGGTTCGGTTGGTCACTCAGGCCAAGGTTATAAGATTCCGAATATGGTTCAAACTTTTTATGGTTATCAAAGCTAGTGTTATTATAAGGAGCAAAAGCCTGCTCTTCGAATGGGTTGGGCTCTAAACTACTAGCTTGATTCATTTCGACCAGTTCTAGCCTTCTAGATAAGGATTCTAATGGGTTGGGATTTCTATTGCTCTCCCACTGCTGGGTTTTCTCGGCAATGTCACTCAGAAATTGCGTCGCCTCCGCAGGAGTCTTACTGTCGAATTCTCCGATCGACAAGGACTCAACCAAGGTTATAGTTGCATAATCCAAACCCTCATAGAGAATCTGAACTAGACTTAACTCATCTAAACCGTGGTCTGGGCATTGGGACACTAAGTCGTTGAACCTTTCTACATAAACATACAGGGACTCCCTCTTGTTGAAAAAACATGAAAATTTTCTGCCTAATTGAGGATATTCTGTTCTTAGGGAAGAATTTCTGAATAAGAGATGAAGTAAGTTGGGCATAGGTCTCAATCGACTGAGGGGCCAAGCTATACCACCATGACTTGGCTCTATCTCTTAGTGAAAAGGGAAATAGTCTAAGTTTAATAGACTCGTCATTCAAGTCTCTAATCCTGATTGTGCTACATATTTCCTCGAACTCCCTAACATGAAAATAGGGATTCTCGTTCTCTTTTCCTAAGAATAATGGAAGCATCTGGATGATTTTGGGTTTCAGTTCGTAGCTCGCTTCAGTAGCGGCTAACTTGATGCAAGATGGACGTAAGGTCCTGGTTGGATTCCACAAATCCTTCAGAGTTGTCATTGCTGACACGGTCTCGAGAGTGATTATTTCACTCTCAGTTGACTTCTCAAGGTTAAGGTGAACTACCGGTCTTCCACTAATTAACCTACCCTGAGGGTCTCTATCCCAAGTTCGCCTTAAGGGCGTTCTTGGCATGTAAAAATTAAATCCTAACAAGAAATTAATCAAACACAATCGTGCCCTGACTCAACCAAATCAAACCTAAATCTAGCAAACAACAAGCATGATGGTTCCACTTAGATTGTTTCTAGACCAGCTTCTATTCTTTCAGAAGGCAACTGGTTACAATTTTAGCGAATCTCTCCGAACAATCCGAGTTAAATCAAGTTGAAGAGAAACAGGAGAAGCTCAATGGAGCTTTGATACCCCTTTCTCTTTGGCAATGCTTTCCTGGGTTACAGGGCGGCTCTAATCAACTTTAATCTAATCTTCCTGCTTTTTGAGTTAGGCTAATAAGGTAACCAATACAGTCCTTCCACCCGATTTTCCTATAAGCTCGTTACCTTATCGGTCTCTTTCTAGTCAAGATTTTAGGCTTAGGTTCGCGTAGGTTTCGTTTTCCTAAGGCGGGCAAGAAGGAGACGGTGATGAAATCCGAAACCTTATCTTGTATGGCCAGGCCTTGCCCTTTACTATGCAAAAATTAAGTTCCGTATTCAGTCCTCAACATATATGCATACAAAGGCATCCAGAAAACCCACTGACAGGAGATTCGTGGGTTGGTCGAAATTTACCTCCCGTACTAGACGGGCGACGAACCGTTGAAGTCGACTCGGGCCACTAATATCCTTTTCAATAGTGTGCGAACCCGAGGGGCCGAGACAATATCATAATTGTCGTCCGTCCCTGCACACAGTTTGATATTTAAAATTACCCTTCCGTAGGGTTTAAAAATAATAAAAAGTCCAAAAATGTCAAAAAATGTCCAAAAATGTCCAAAAAATAAAGGAAAAATTACAGAAATAATTAAAACCCTAATACAATTTTCTAAATTAATTAAAACTAATTAAAATAAACTAAAAATATAATTAAGAAAAATAAAATAAAATCTTCAATCTTCTTTTTCGTTCTTTAAGCTTTTCCCCTTTTAATTCCAAGTCTTTAGCTTTAATTCCAAACCTTTGGCTTACTTCTTTTTTCGATCAAAAATTCAACCTGTAGCAAAAAGGAGAAATACCAAAAGAAACGTAAAATAGAACAAATTAAAATAATAAACTAAAAATAAAAATCTAAAAACAAATCTAAAACCCTAAACCTAAAAACAAGTCCGCGTCGGCGGCGCCAAAAATTGATGTAATTTTTATAGTGGTAAATAAGGTGATCGTTTCTCGAACTTGTAAAGGTAATGATCTTAGAAAATAATGATTTAAATTAACTCTAGAAAATTCCAGGAGTATGAAAAAGACTAAATAACCTAAAGATGATTTT
>JAJJMC010025375.1:0-19470 GCA_023531435.1 Papaver californicum | reverse complement strand
GGTTGGGGGAGGGGGGTGTCAAGGATAAGAACTTCAACAATCCTATAATTACTGAACTAGAAGACTAGAAGATTTCTATAACAACTCAACAACTTTCCTAGTCTACCTCCTGTTAGAGAATATTTCCGATGCATATATATTTGGTATGATATTATACGTAATTTATGTAATTGCTCTTGAATGATGGATCTAGATTGATCCTCACAAGAATCTTGTTGTAATTGCTCATGTAAAGATTATAAATCATCCTCTCCACCACCTTTGTGACAATAAGGGAAAATAAAACTTGTCTCATATTCCCGGACAAAATAACTTTTGCAATCCATCAGCATGGTGAAGTTACGAGTTTTCCGAGAGTCTCTGAACAACTGAATTCGTTCCTGGTTGGTCATATCTACAGAATAATATGGTGAATGTAGTGAATCTAACATGTTAAAAAAGAGGTACTATGAACCCAATGGTGTCATGAATATTTGGATCACCATCAGGTAAGGAATATTTTTTAAAGAGATGGAAAGAAGAGTGATTGAGATGATGAAGGAATAGGAAGAGAAAGTAACATGAATGCAAGAAGTAATAGAAGAAAATCAACGATTAATTTGGAGGTAATACTAGTAACTTCCATGGTAGATACAAGAAAGGAGCAGAGCAGATTAAAGATTTGATCAAGTATTAGCCATTTTATAATTTTCGAATTCCTTTCTGGACTAATATTGTTAGCCTAGGAATACTGCGCGCATTGATCAACTACCATACATACTTTACATGCTGCACACATTGAAAAACTGTTAGCTGATTCATGGGGTAGCTAACTGCTTATTCAACATACAAATTTTGTGACAGCCAAGTCTTTGTTTAACCATACTCAAAAAAGAAGTGTCCATGTGATGTGACTAGTGGTTTGGATGGTTACAAATCCACCCTCAAAGTAAAAGGATGAAGTATTGGTGTCAATAGCTATTTTTTTACTAATTGTGACTTTTATGTTGACATCCTACTTATTGGTGTCGATTTTTAAAGTCATTTTTATTAATATCGTGTCTATGACTCACAATTCTGTTTAGATTTGTACATAACAAGTGCAAACGTTTGCAGATATTATTACATGTAATGTCCTCTATGATGTGTGCGAATAATCAAACAAGAAATGTTAAACAATATTAGAAATTATATAAAGAAAATCCAATGAAGAAATTATCATAGGCAAGTTCGTCTCTCGCTGTAATCATACTTCCTAAATAAGTATCTCAAAGTAAAATACCCATTATGTATATAATGTTCTTTCCACACTTTACTCCCAGATATTACATATTGTGGTTAGTAAATCATCATCAATACCAGCACAGTAAATCATATCTTAAAATGGCTTTCCAACCATTTGTCGATAGTGAGGAGGGGGAGTTCGGAGTTCCCTTGTCTTTCGCTTCAGATTATGCTTGTGCCATTCACTCTGAAAGTATTCACGGTATTGCTTAGTATCCCCTACAAATATATTGCACATACTACATTTTCTTTGTTTCACCCCTACTACTTCGACTTCTGCACTTTTCTTATCGGTTTCATCATTGCTTGGAAATCCATTATTTCTTAGCGCCTTCATTTACTGTGGAAATTGATTGCTTCTATAATACCTCAGTTAACTTGATCTCATCTAACTCTGCTGTGTTTATTGGTTACTAGAGGATGACAACTTGGGTCAATTACATCCTCATAGGCCGAAATGTCTTATAGCATATCCTAGGCTAAAGATACGTGAACTACCTCCAAACCATAACACTAGGACTTCATGTCTGCTTACAGCAGTTGTGGAGGTCAAATGAACAACACAACTTATTGTGATGCTTTCCATTTGTTCCCACAGCTTCTTCTGAGCTTTTGTTTGATGAATTTTGGAGAAAAAAAAAAGAACTAGACCCATAAATTAAACTTTGTTCCTTATCAGCAATTGCTCTCAAGTTGTACATATTTGGCACTTAATATCGAGTACCAGTACCAGTTCATGATCATTATTAGAGCTTTGCACAATGGTAATGAGGAGTGTTGCTACACTGAATGCTAGCTAGGGAAGGCACCTAAACGGAAAGAGTCGGTCGTGTAGTGTGTTGGATTCCACAATGCTGCTAACATATCATAATATTTTGAACATTATTTTCTTTGTAAGCAATGGCGTTCAAGTAAATAGGAGTTTTAGTCACGCACTTACTAACAATGATTCATTTCTAAGCAACAAGCAAACATGAGGTCAATTATGAATAGTTTTTTGGACAGAGACATAATGACTTCATCATCAGTATAAATTTCCCATGGCATCAGAAGTCTAATAATAATAAAAGAAATACAAGTGAAAGGCTCAGTTTTCTTCTACACTAAGTACAATAATACCACATCGTCTTAGGACCATTAACATAATACGATATACTAACCAACCTTATGACATTTACAAATATATTTCATCCAAATATCATCTCTAAGGTGCATGTTTATAGCACAAAACCTTTTGATTGGAACACAAATACAAGTTATACAAGAAATCTAATATATTATATAATCTATTGACTAATTCATACACCTATCAGTTCTTAATTAGAAGATGTCTCATAAATACAAGTTATAAAGAAAGTATCCATGGATAATAGAAAATGCTAAATTCTTTTATGAACCACAGACTTAACTATTTGTTATAACTTTGTTGCAAATGTAAGTTATATTCAAAAGATATAAAAACCAATTACCTTAGATTTTAAGTGAAATCCAACTTTAAAAATGAAGATTCTCTGTCTCTGTTAAAAAGATAATATAACATTTGTGGCATATCCTTTTCCTCAATTAACCCACCTCCTTCTGACTGAAAATAGTCCTTCCAACACCCTTCTGTAGTCTTGAAAGAAAATACGCAGGAAAATTAATTTCCCTTGGAATATGTTTGACATATCACTCCTCATATGAAGGTTTCGAAAGTTGAGATTAGTAATCAGTTGCCTCATAATGTCTTGATACATTAAAGTAACAAAATCTGGATAACCCTCATCTCTCATCTATCACAGCGGTCGTATTCATAATTGCCATCAAAATCATGTTTAACCCTAAATAAATCTTTATTTATTACCATATTATAGCATACAAACTGTCTGCGCAAAAATCAACAGGGTAATAGGGAAGTGAAATGATTTCATTTGCAGCGAAGATTTATTGAAGCTCGTGAAATACACCACCATTAAGATTAATATTTCACATTGATTCAACTACTTTAATGCCAACACCCATCAGTAGTTGTATATCTTGGGTTCTTAGGGTTATCCCCAACCCCGATCGATTTTCCACCACCGAAGCATCACAAGTGGATTTTGTGAATCCTGGTTTTGCGGGAAATAATTTGCAAACATACCTTTGATTAATCGGGTTTAGATTATGAGTTAGTGGAGAAAGCTAATAGTCAGGTTTAGCCAATGTGGAGTTATGAAATAGAAAGTATTTGTTAATGCCATATTTAAATTCTTCCATAATAAGAGGTATTAAATAAGTTAGAACAGAAATGGGTGTTTCATGGTTCTTCTTAACACAAATCTACTTCTGATATGATCTTCCGCGTATACACACATATATGGAAATTTGTCAAAAACCCTGTATGGATCAGGTAAATGAGGCCCAATGACACTAGAACAAGACCTAAATTTTTTGAAAGAAAATGCGGAGTAAAATTAATTTCCCTTGGAATATGTCTAAACATATCATTCCTTATAAAAGTTTCGAAAATTGAGATTAGTAATCAGTTGCCTCATAATGGCTTGATACATTAAAGAGAAAAAATCTGGATAACCCTCCTCTCACACACTATTCGTAGTCATAATTGCCATCAAATCATGTTTAACCCGAAATAAATCTTTACATCTTACCATCTTAATAACATCCGAATTGTCTAAGCAAAACTCAACAAGGTAATAGGGAAGTGGAATAATTTCATTTCAAGATAAAATTGATTTAAGCTCATGAAATAGAACACCATTAAGATCAACATATCGTATTGATGCATCTAGTTCGATACCAACACCCATTAGTGGGTGTAGATCTTGAGTTCCGAGGGTAATCCCTAACCCGACTCGATTCAACCCAACTCGATTTTCCATCACCAAAGCATCACAAGTAGATTTTGTGAATCCTGGTTTTGTGGGAAATAATTTACGAACATACCTTTGATTAATCAGGTTGAGCTTATTAGCTAGCGAAGAAAGAAAATAGTCTCGTTTAGCCAATGTGGAGTTCTCAAACAGAAACTTTCTGCTACTATAATATTTGAATTCTTTCATAACAAGAGGTATTGAATGAGATAGAACAAGAATACGTACATCATGGGTTCTTCTTAACATCAATCTACTTCTGATATGATCTTCCAAGTTTACACACGGATATGGAAATTTGTCAAAAACTTTGTATGAATAAGGTAAATGAGACCCAATGACACTAGAAATAACCTATATTTCTTGAAAGAAAATGCGCAGGAAAGTTAATTACCCTTGGAATATGTATGAACATATCACTCCTCCTAAGAAGGTTTCGAAAATTGAGATTAGTAATCAGTTGCCTCAGAATGACTTGATACATTAAAGCAAAAAAAATCTGGATAACCCTCCCCTCTCACACTAGTCTTATTCATAATTGTCATCAAATCATGTTTAACCCCAAATAAATCTTTACTTTTTAACATATTAATAGCATCCAAACTGTTTGAGTAAAACCCAACAGGATAATAAGGGAAGTGGAATGATTTTAGTTGCAGCGAAAATTGATTGAAGCTCGTGAAATAGAACACCATTAGGATTAACATTTCTCATTGAGTCAGCTAATTCGATACCAACACCCATTTGGGGGTGTAGATCTTGGATTCTAAGGGAAATCCCCAACCCGTCTCGATTCAACCTCTCGGTTTTCTACCACTGAAGCGTCACAAGTGGATTTTGTGAATCCTGGTTTTGATGGAAACAATCTCAAAACATACCTTTGATTAATCAGGTTGAGCTTATGAGCTAGTGGAGAAATCCAATTGCCTAGTTTAGCTAATGTGGAGTTCTGAAACAGAAAGTTTCTATTACTGCCAAATTTGAATGCTTCCATAACAAGAGGTATTGAATGAGTTAGAACATGAATGGGTGTTTCATTGGATCTTCTTAACACCAATCTTCTTCTGATATGATCATCCGCGTATATATGGATATGGAAATTTGTCAAAAACCCTATATGGATCAGGTAAATGAGACCCGTTGTCACTAGACCAAGACCTAGATTTATAGAAAGAAAATGCGCAGAATAATTATTTCTTTTGGAATATGTCAAAACATATCCCTCCTTATATGAAGGTTTCGAAAGTTTAGATTAGTAATCAGTTGCCTTATAATGGCTTGATATATTAAAACAACAAAATTTGATTTACCATCGTCTCTCTCACTAGTCGTATTGATAATTGCCATCAAATCATGTTTAACCCGAAATAAATCTTAACTTCTTGCTATATTAATAACATCCAAAATGTCTGAGCTAAACTTAACATAGTAATAGGGAAGTGGAATAATTTCAATTGCAGCGAAAATAGATTTAAGCTCGTGAAATAGAACACCATTAGGACGAACATTTCTCATTGATTCAACTAATTCGATATCAACACTCATTAATGGGTGTAGATCTTGGATTCTGAGGGTAATGCCCAACCCGACTCTATTCAACCGGGCTCGATTTTCCACCATCGAAACATCACAAGTGGATTTTGTGAATCCTGGTTTTACGGGAAACAATTTACAAACATACCGTCGATTAATCGGGTTGATCTTATGAGTGGGTGGAGAAAGCCAACAGTCTAGTTTAGCCAATGTGGAGTTCTGAAACAGAAAGTCTCTATTACTGCCATATTTGAATTCTTCGATAACAAGAGGTATTGAATGACTTAAAATAGTAATGAGTGTTTCATGGGTTCTTCTTAACACCAATCTTCTTATGATATGATCTTCTACGTATACACACGGATTTGGAAATTTGTCAAAGACCTTGTATGGATCAGGTAAATGAGCACCAATGACACTAGGACAGGACCTGGATTTTCTTGAAAGAAAATGCGCTCGAAAATTAATTTCCCTTCGAATATGTTTGACCGTGTCACTTCTCATATGAAAGGTTTTGAAAGTTGAGATTAGTAATTAGTTTCATTATGGCTTGATACATTAAAGAAACAAAATTTGGATAACCGTCCTCTCTCACACTAGTTGTATTCATAGTTGCCATCAAATCGTTTTTAATCTGAAATAAATCTTTACTTTTTACCATATTAATAACATCCAAACTGTCTGAGAAAAATTAAATAGGGTAATAGGGAAGTGGAATGGTTTCAGTTGCAGCAAAAATTTATTGAAGTTCATGAAATAGAACACCATTAGGATAAACATTTACCATTGATTCAACTACTTCGATACCAACACCAATTAGTGGGTGTATATCTTGGGTTCTGAGGGTAATCCCCAACTCGGCTCGATTTTGTACCACCAAAGCATCACAAGTGGATTTTGTGAATACTGGTTTTGTGGGAAGCAATTTGCAAATATACCTTTATTTAATTTGGTTGAACTTATGAGCTGGTGGAGAACGCCAATAGTCTGGTTTATCCAATGTGGAGTTCTAAAACAGAAAGTCTCTATTACTACCATATTTGAATTCTTCCATAACAAGAAGTATGGAATAAGTTAGAACATGAATGGGTATTTCGTGGGTTCTTCTTAACACCAATCTACTTCTGATATGATCTTCCGCGTATGCACACGGATAAAGAAATTTGTCAAATATCCTGTATGGATCAGGTATATTAGGCCCAATGACACTAGAACATGACCTAAATTTCTTGAAACAAACTGCGCTCGAAAATTAATTTCCTTTGTAATATGTCTAAACAAATCACTCCTCATATGAAGGTTTCGAAAGTTGGATTAGTAATCAGTTGCCTCATAATGGCTTGATACATTAAAGCAACAAAGTCTGGATAAGCCTCCTCTCTCACACTAGTCGTATTTATATTGCCATCAAATCATGTTTAACCCGTAATAAATCTTTACTTCTTACCATATTAATACTATCCAAAGTGTCTGAGAACAACTCAACTGGGTAATAGGGAAGTGGAATAATTTTAGTTGCAGCGAAAATTGATTGAAGCTCGTGAAATAGAACGCCATTAGGATCAATATTTCCCATTGATTCAGCTACTTTGATACCAAAACCCATTAGTGGGTGTAGATCTTGGGTTCTGAGGGTATTCCCCAACCCGGCTCGATTCAACCAGATTCGATTTTCCATCACTTAATCATCACAAGTGGATTTTATGAATCCTCGTTGTGCGAGAAATAATTTGAAAAAATACCTTTGATTAATCGGATTGAGCTTATGAGTTAGTGAAGAAATCTAATAGTCTGGTTTAGCCAATGTGGAGTTATGAAACAGAAAATCTCTGTTACTTCCATCTTTGAATTCTTCCATAACAAAAGGTATTGGATGAATTAAAACAAGAATGGTGTTTCATAGGTTCTTGTTAACACCAATCCACTTCTGATATGATCTTCTGCGTATACATACAGATATAGAAATTTTTCAAAAACTCTGTATGGATCAGGTAAATGTGGACCAATGACAATAGAACATGACCTAGATTTTTTTAAAAGAAAATGCAAATAAAAATTAATTTCCCTTGGAATATGTCGAAACATATTCTTCCTCATATGAAGGTTTCAAAAGTTGAGATTAATAATCAGTTGCCTCATAATGGCTTGATATATTCAACCAACAAAATCTAGATACCCCTCATCTCTCACACTAGTCGTATTCATAATTATCATAAAATCATACTTAATCCGAAATAAATCTTTATTTTTTACCATATTAATAGCATCCAAACTGTCTGAGCAAAACTTGACAAGGTAATAGGGAAGTGGAATGATTTCAGTTGCAGCGAAAATTGATTAAAGTTTGTGAAATAGAACTCCATTAGGATCAACATTTCCCATTAATTCATGGCGAGTTTCGTTGCAGAATTCATAATTACTAGGAATTTATAATTTCATGGGATTACAAATCCCGGGATTCATGCAAATACCTCGTGTGTTTGGTAACTCAATTAAAATACCTAGAATTCATAGAGTTCCCTTGTTTTAAAGTCCATGTACTGTTTGGCATTACCCTCAAAATCTTAAAATTGTATATATATAAAGATTTAGGATTAAAAAGTGGGTCCATAAATCCCTTGATAAGTTTCCCAGCAAATCTTAGAGGGGACGGGTCGGATTTGGAGGATTTGCTGGAAAAGCGATTCCTATAGAAAACGTGATTCCAGGGGATTTGGGCAACCAAACGTACCGAGGGAAATGTAATTCCACCAAATCCCTTGGACCCATAAATCCCACATTTAAAATTCTGCATCCAAACCCACCATCAACTACTTCGATACCAACACCCCCAACCCGACTCGATTTTCCACCGCCGAAGCATCAGAAAGTGGATTTGTGAATCCTGTTTTACGGGAAACAATTTGCAAACATACCTTTTATTAATCGGATTGCGCTTATGAGCTGGTGGAGAAAGCCAATAGTCTGGTTTAGCCAATGTGGAGTTATGAAATAGAAACTCTTTGTTACTTCAATCTTTGAATTCTTCCAATAGGTATTGAATGATTTAGAATATAAATGGGTGTTTCATGGGTTCTTTTTAATACTAATCTACTCCTGATATGATCTTCCTCACTAAAAAAACCGAGTAATTGGATTTATCTTTGATAATCTTCTCTAGAATATATGATAAGATTTTTTTTGCTTAGTTTTTGTTTGTTTAGCAATACAAATATAATCAAAATATTGTTTGTTTGGGATAGGTAGCTTTTAAGCTATGCATGAAATATGTTGAGAAGTAGCACTATGCTTTTTCTAAGTGTGTTGTCTGGATTATATAGTGGTCTTATGACTTTTATCTGCGGTTTTGTAATTTACAATACTACTCATTGGTTTTGTTTTGTAGATATAATAAAGTAAATTTGGAAAACACCAAATTTAATAGTGGTTGTGTTCTCGTCTTTAATGGTCATTTTTGGTTACTATGGGTTTTAGAATCACTAGTGTTGCTCTCCATTGACGAAATTTTCATCTTTTTTGTCTCTGACGACGAAATCTTTATCGGAATCTTCATCTTGAATTATCCGGCGACGAGATCTTCATCAGAATCTTCATCAAAGATGATTTTGACGAAGGAATCTCCATCACAAGTTTTAAGGAGTTTGAGCAAATCACTCCAGTTTTAGGAGCATTTCTTTATGAAGAAGAAAAACAATCAAAATGGTTGGAATTTAATTCCGAGAAAAACTATTACTCCACCGATTTGATCGGTTTTTATTCATGCTTATATACGTCATGTTCCGTTAATCCTTCTCTTTCTCTTGTCGGATTTTTCGGTGTTGTACTTGTATGGCATGTTCTCGTTACTTTATATTTTTTGATTTTCCGTTTTAAACCCAATATAACCTTGAACTTCAATTAATGAAAAGGTTCCTTTATTTCAAAAAAATAAAATAAAAATAAGAACACCAAATAGGCGTGAGTATACTATGGAGCCCGTTTTCATATCTTTTATATGAATCCCCTCCTATATACTTACACCTCATCACCCATAAAGTATTCTGAATTACTGTTGTACCCTTAAGGAATCCAATCCAAAGAATAGTTAAGATTTTATTTCTTCTAAAAAAACACGTGAACTTAAGATTTTTTTGCTAACCCAAGTACATACAAAACGTGATGTTTTACTGTAAATCCCAAGGGCTTCCTTGCTTACCCAAAGATTACTTCCTTAATTATTAATGAAAAAACAGTTCAAATTAAATTTAATGGAATTACCCAAAGATCTACACACAAAATGGTAACCTTTGGGTAACCCAAGTAAGCAAGGATGTGGGCAATCTTTGGGTAACCTCAAATTATTTTGTGAGTAAGCAAGGATCTACACACAAAAGGGTTGTTTTCTTCCTTGCTTACCCAAAGTTTTTGAGGGCGACCAAAAACTAATTAGGGACGACTTTTTTAAATTAATCCTACGGATGTGGCTAAGGGGTGACCTAGGGGTATGTAAAAATACTAAAATCCCCTTTCACTAATCAAATAATTACCAAAAAACCTTTCACTAATAAAAACTAAACCTAAACTTATTTCACTCCACTTCCTCTCAAACTACCGATTTTGAAATTTTGTTTTCTCTTCTTCTTCCATTTTTTCAAACTACAGATTGTGGCACAATCGAATTCATCTTCAACTGATTAATCGTAAACCAATTAATCGTCGTTACTACAATCTAAAGATGGTTCTACAAAAGCAAATAAATCGTCAACCTCCTAATACAAAGTGGCCGTATTTTGCCCCAAGAATAAGAGATCGAGAGATTGTTGAAGAACAATACGAAGAACGCGAAGAGGTTGAGCTAGAAACGGAGACCGATTCCGACAATCAGCCTCTCGAGCACTTGATGACTCAAATAAGGTAAGGGATTTTCCATATTTTGTGTTTATATTGATTGAATCGCATGAATTAGTCACTAGAATATCAAGGGTTTTAGGTTAGATTGCACAAACGGTAGTTTCGTGGTTGTATTAAACTACCGATTGTGCTAGTGTTCTTCACTGCTCATGAAAATCATGCACAATCGGTAGTTATGTTTAGGTTATAAACTACCGATTGTATTACTGGATGCAAATGTACTGATAATCGGTAGTTTTGTATAGGGTTAAACTACCGATTGTGCAAGTTAGTGATCCTCAAAAACATTCTTCACAATCGGTAGTTATATTTAGACATAAACTACCGATTGTATTACTGTATGCAAATGTTGTGATAATCGATAGTTTCATTTAGGGTTAAACTTCCGATTGTGCTAGTTAGTGATCCTCAAAAACATCGATCAAAATCGGTAGTTAGATTTAGACATAAACTACCGATTGTTTTACTTGATCCAATTTTAGTGATAATCGGTAGTTAATTTTTTATGTAACTACCGGTTGTACGTTTGTCCATAGACTTTTGTGTTCCATTTTTTTTCTTAACAATCGGTAGATAATATAGAGCCCGAGCTACTGATTGTGCACAATCAGTAGTTAAGTAGTTTTTTTTACTACCGATTGTACACAATCGGTAATTACGTTGTTTTTTTGACTACTGATTGTTAACAATATGTTGAGTTCAATGTACTTTGTCTACCGATTATGTACTGAAATAATTATTCCTTATCTTGTATCAAAGCAGGTAAAGGCGTTCTAAGCAAGGCCACGATACAATTCTATCGGGGCCTCGTCGTGAAAGTGGTAAGAAGGTTACTGCTAGTGCAAGACGACAAACGAGCACTAGGGGAATCGTTATAACTGAAGGAACTCAACCAAGCGTTCCAAGAAGTACAAATGAAGAAGAAGAAGGACCAAGTACTCCACAATATAGATACTTCGAATAAGGTGGACCAAGTGGTACACAAGAAGAAGAAAATGCTACAAAGAAGCAAGCTAGGAAGAAAGAAGTACACAAGGTCCCCGACTCTTTGAAGATGAAGGGTCTACAACAAGGTCAAACCCCTGGCCTCCCAAGAGATGGAGGAGATCTATTGTTTGGGTACAAGGTTTCTTGGGCCAAAGAAATCTACTCTACTGAGGTAATAATTATAAAGCATCATTCTTAACATATTGTATTTTTATTCTTTTTATTCGTAGAAGTGTTAACTTTTATTCTAATTGTTTTTTAATTCGTCGTGTATATTAGGATCATTCTAATGCAGTCCGTCTACTCAAACCTACGGCCGCACCAACAAAGATGAACGATTGGTCGTTGGAATGTGAGTGTCAACGGTTCAAGGAAATTATACTGCAATCGGGGCTATCTACGGCCGCCGAAAACTCCATGTTACTTCACGACCGGTGATATAGTTTTTAATAGTGGTAAAATAGGTTCGATTCTCGGACTTTTTTTTTTTTTTTTTTTTTCTTGTGAAGATTTAATTTCTATACCTAATTTTTAATAACATAAAATAAAGAGAATTAAAACAATTTGATTTTAAAATGGATGAAGAAAAACTAAGGATTAAGATTCCACCATTAAGCAATACTTCACTGATAAAATCTAACAATTCTTATATTCAATTTAATCTAAATATGCCAAAGATAGGTTTTTGAAAGAATAATTGTTAATCAAGAGCATGAGACATCAAGAGTTTAAAAACCAAGTATGACTCATCAGAAGAAAACACAATTATTTGAGAAAAACCATTTTTTTCAATTTTAATTCAAGTAGTTTATAATAAAAGAATTGTAGAATAAATATAATTAAAATAGAAGTTACCACAATTATTGGATGAACGGCTTCCTCCGTCGCCCCAGTGATGGTGATTAGCTCATTGTAATGGAAACACACTCAAAATAGACTTTCATTGCTCAAAAGGTGCTTACAATGGTGAAAAACTAGTAACAAAGGAGAACAGAGACGCTTATAAGCGTTACAGAGAAGTGTTCTTTGTGTTACAGAAGAAAGAAAAGGGAACAGGTGAAAAGAACGGACTGTATATGCAGCAGGAATACGACCGCTTCAGCAGCTGAAGATACGACTGAAACAGAGACAGAAAGAATGACATTTCTACGACAGTCTTATGTTCTTCATCTTCTTCTTCGCAACAGCAGAATTTTTTCTTCCTGTTTTTTTTGGGTGGCTCTGCCTCCTTTGTTTCTCGTTTCTCTTGGCTATATATAGTATTAGTGAACCCTAGAAACCCTAGAGAACCGATAAGGACTCCAAAACAACTCCCAATCAAACTCAAATTACGTGTAAATCCTAAACAGGGTCGAAGTCCTTTTTCCGGCTTGATTCACTTCTGCATCCATTATTTCCGGGTGAAACACGTTTTATGACGTGTGTATAAGCTATTATAGATTGTGTCTTGATTCTGGTAACTTGAAACCACCTAAAAATCCATTAAAACTCGGTTGCAAATCAACACAGAAGTTTCTCACGTGAAGAAGGTTTCTTCCCGCCATTTTCGGTTTCAAAATTCAAAAGGGAGGTGCCCCTAATCCAAGAGCTGGGTGCTTTTATCACTTTTCGTGCCGATTTTTCCCAAATTATTTATTTCTCAAAAATACCTACAAAGACATAAAAAACCATAATAAGTACAAAATCAAACACTATCAAAATAGATAATCGAGCGCAATTTAGACACAAAAATGTGTCTATCAAAAACCCCCAAACTTACTATTTGCTAGTCCTCGAGCAAATCTACTAAAATAAAATCCTAACTCACTTTCAAAGGAATCGCGACTACATTTAGCATGTGTAATAAGCCGTTTAACCCTAGGTGTCCCTAGTGGACGAGTTTTGTCTCGTTAGGGTTTACAAGAGGTATACCCACAAAACCTTTACTCCAAATTTTAGCTACTCGGGAACGATTAAGGATAGACACTAAACAAGTTATTTAGTTGGAATACTAAATTCTTCGGCTATGTGAATCATTACCCTATATGAGTTCATTTGTTGTACACGAGTTTTTACTCAAGCATACTAAAATTCATATATAAGAAAACAAAACTCTACTTATATAGTTGTTCAACCACAATACTCAGAATCTATCAAAGTTCAATCACATGAATAGATTTAGAAGATGGAAATAGAAAAAATGAAGTTTGCGTGTGTTGACTAAGGTGAACGGTGTTTCCCATATGTGTATGAAGGTCAGTGCCAGGATGAATCCTAATGGATTGAGATACGCTCAAACTGGTCTTAATCATTATACTAATATCGATTCAATTGGTATATACAAGGGTTCCAACGATCAATTTATTGAAAATTAAAACACTTATAAATGTACTGACAACATGATTGGATCGAACTGAATCCAAGCGCATGGTCCTATCAGCATCTTACATGATAGTTCCCATGGATCCTGCGTTCCACGCTTGCTTAGGCGACGGAGACAGGGAGAACACACATATATTGCTATCAAAGTGTTAATACTCGTTTTTTTTTATGGGAATAGAACTAGAAATGGGGCTTCATCTCAACTCTCTGTTTCATCCTGGCGGCGATAACAATTTGATACTGGGCTCCACCAAATCACTTAGAGAAACACAAATTGCAAAAATAAAAAACAGAAAGTATGGTTGAGATAGACTCCAAGATATGGTGACAACTATCATGTTATTTCTAACACCTGAACTTTGTCCTTTTATGAATAGACCATTTAAATGGGCACACCAATTCCTATAGAAAAAGAGATAAGTTTCCATCTACCTAGAATGGTTAGTGTCACCCTGAAGTGTTCACAAGCTTCTAAATTCTAGAGCTTTACTATTTCACTAAAAAGTTTATCCCTTACCCCCAAACTTAAATCTAACATTGTCCTCAATGTTCTAAAGATGAATGATTAAAAATATGAACAAGGAGAAACTGTTACCAATCGAAAGAAAGGAGTTAAGAAAAGATATTACCGTGTCGCATGAGCATGGGTTACCTCCCAAGAAGTGCTAAGTCTAAAGTCTTCATCCAGACTTAGAAAGAATTAGTCACCTCATAAAATCATACAGCAATAGTCGAAACAACTGTGGGTCATCTGAATCAAATAATGCTATCACAAATAAGAGGAAACTACAACAGGCCAAGAAAATGAACAAACCGAGCACACCCTTATTTAGTTTTCTGTTTAAGACAACTACTTCTAGTTGTGATTCAGGTTCAGGCTCTATAAAAGGGTCTAGATAAAATATTTTCATGGGTTGGATTTCCTCATAGGCAGGATCGACAAGATCAGGTTGTAAAGTCTGGAAAAACTCAACTAAGAACTTAGAAGTACATAATAATAACCTGAATAATTAAGGATCCTCAAAGTCAATCAGATTTGACCCACACAGTTGACTACTATGAAAGTGGTCATTCTTAAGCAAATGTGTCGATTCCCTAAAGTAATTAGGTTTAGTCTTAAAACTTAATAACTGACACATTTGAAATTCTAACGTTCCCACATATGGAAGAAAATATTTTTGGTGGGAAAACAAAGTCAATCTTGGTATTATCGCCTAGGTAAACCACATCGACCATATGATGGGTTTCTAACAACTGAACTTCTTTCTGGACATGATTAGGCTCGGGAAACAGTTCTTGAAGATAGTTTCTTAATATGGTAGAGGCACAAACATCAAGTCCTAAGCGAGGGACTTCTAAAAGAGTCAAAGGTAAAGCACAAGGAGAATGATAATCACCACCAAACTTAGAATTTTGGGTGTCTCTAGATAGACTAGTCACAATTTCCCTAATTTCTAGATCATCAGATTCTTGAAAATGGTCAATTGCTTTTTCTAACTTATAATCAAGTGGTGCATCCTCACTCATATTTAAAATCTCTACGGGTCTATCTTGGTTATCTAAGACTATTGTTTCTAAATCGTTGGACTCTAAAACAGTATTCTCAGGATAAACCCGTTCCTCTAAACCATTATCGACTTCAAAACAAAAAAGTTCTACATCGTCTAAAACAGTGGTATCTCTAGTCAAATCCTCTTCCTTTTGAATAGGTGAATAATCATTAAAATTATTTGGATTTGAACCAGAAATAACACTATCATCATGAAGCACAATTGGAGTGACAATTTCCTGATCACGCTTTCTGTATATTTCAAGTTTTTCACCAATACTATCCTTATCATCATAAAAACATGAAGATGTTTGAACCTCGTCTAAATAAGTAGTGTTAGCAATTATGTCCTCGTCCTCTTGACTAGGTGAATAATTATCAAGGGTAGCACTATATTGGCAATTAAGATCATTTTGAGCAATATTATTCTTTGCAGAAATTTCATTCACACTTAATCCAAACCTTTTTGTACTCTCAGTCAACTCCCTAAGGGATTCTTTTAGAAAATCAAATGGATTATAAGAGGCATACTAGGTTCATGGGGAGTACTAGATTGCATCTGCTTTATGGCATCCCTCAAAGACAAAGAACTCAAATCATCATGGGGAGTACTAGATTGCAATTTTTTAGGGCATCCCTCCAAGACAAAGAACTAGAATTTTGCTCACTTTCATGTTCATAAGACGGGTGTGTGTATGAATAGTAATTGGGATCACCCTGGTATGAGCCTCCAAAAGGTTGGTGGTGATCCCGACTACTATCCCCACAATGTTGATAGTATGGATAATGTCTATTTTGAAATTCAGTCGGATATTCATTGTATTGGTCCTCATAATACCAGTTCGACATTTTCTAAAAAATTCCTAATATATTAAAAAAAAATCTAAGAAAATAAATCCTAATATGAAGGGGGTTCTAAACATTCACAAACAAGGCCGACTCAACCAAATCAAACCTATTGAATCTAGCAAACAAAAAGCATGATTGCTCCACTTAGATTGTTTCTAGACCAGCTTCTATTCTTTCGAAAGGCAACTAGTTACAGTTTTAGCAAACCTCTTAGAACGATCCGAATAAGATTAAGTCGAAGAGAAACAGGATAAGCTCTAAGGAGCTTTGATAACCCTGCCTCTTTGGCACTTTTCCATGGGTTACAAGGCGGCTCTAATCAACTTAAAATAATCTTCTTGAACTTCGAGTTCCGCTAACAAAGTAACCAATACAGTCCTTTTGAACGAGTTTCCTATAAGCTCGTTACCTTATCGGTCTCTTTTTAGTCAAAATTTTAAGGTTTAGGTTCGCGTTTGGTAACGTATTCCTAAAGCTGGCAAGAAGGAAACGGTGATCAAATCCGAGTCTTTATCTTATATGGTCAGTTCTTACCATTTACTAGAAAATTAAATCCGTTTTCAGTTCCTCAATATATATGCATACGAAGGAATACAGTATACCCACTTGCAGAGGATTCGTGGGTTGATCGAGTCTTACCTCCCGTACCAGACGGGGGATGAATCGGTTGTAGTCGACTCGGGCCATCGACTCCTGTGTCAGTGTGCGAACCCGAGGGGCCGAGACAATATCATAATTGTCGTCCTTCCCTGTAGCAGTTTATATTTAATAATACCCTTCCGTAGGGTTTAAAAATAAATAAAGTGTGCAAATGTCCAAAAGAAAGTCCAAAAAGAAGTGTCCAAAATAAAAAAAAATTACAGAAAGAATTAAAATCCTAATACACTTTTCTAAAAAACAAAAACAAATAAAATCTAAAATAATATAAAATCTAATTAAGAAAAATCTTCGTCTTCTTTTTCGTTCTTTAAGATTTAACTTTTAACTCCAAGTCATTAACTTTAACTTGAAGTCTTTAATCAACAAAGTCTTTGGTTTTATTTCCTTTCAATCCAATATCCAAACCTGTAGCAAAAAGAGAAATACCCAAAGAAACGTAAAATAGAATAAAATAAAAAATAAAAATAAAAATAAAAATAAAAACCTAAAAATAAATCTAAAACTCTAAACCTAAAAACAAGTCCGCGTCGGCGGCGCCAAAAATTGATGT
Organism: Papaver californicum; assembly: GCA_023531435.1. Classification (NCBI taxonomy): domain Eukaryota; kingdom Viridiplantae; phylum Streptophyta; class Magnoliopsida; order Ranunculales; family Papaveraceae; genus Papaver; species Papaver californicum. The sequence continues at coordinate 1,976 of JAJJMC010025375.1, read as the reverse complement.
AGTTTTTAATAGTGGTAAAATAGGTTCGATTCTCGGACTTGTGAAGATTTAATTTCTATACCTAATTTTTAATAACAGAAAATAAAGAGAATTAAAACAATTTGATTTTAAAATGGATGAAGAAAAACTAGGGCTTAAGATTCCACCATTAATCAATAATTCAGTGATAACATCTAACAATTCGTATATTCAATTTAATCTAAATATGCCAAGATAGGTTTTTGAAAGAATAATTGTTAATCAAGAGCATGAGACATTAAGAGTTTAAAAACCAAGTATGACCCATCAGAAGAAAACACAATTATTTGAGAAAAAACATTTTTTCAATTTTAATTCAAGCAATTAATAATAAAAGAATTGTAGAATAAATATAATTAAAATAGAATTTACCATAATTATTGGATGAACGGCTTCCTCCGTCGCCCCAGTGATGGTGATTAGCTCATTATAATGGAAACACACTCAAAATAGACTTTCATTGCTCAAAAGATGCTTACAATGGTGAAAAACTAGTAATACAAGAGAACAAAGACGCTTATAAGCGTTACAGAGAAGTGTTCTCTGTGTTACAGAAGAAAGAAAAAGGAACAGGAGAAAAGAAATGATTGTATATGCAGCAGGAATACGACTGCTTCAGCAGCTGAAGATACGACTAAAACAGAGACAGAAAAAATGACAGTTCTAAGACAGTCTTATGTTCTTCCTCTTCTTCTTCGCAGCAGCAAAATTTTTTCTTCCTGGTTTTTTTCCGGTGGCTCTGCCTCCTTTGTTTCTCGTTTCTCTTGGCTATATATAGTATTAGTGAACCATAGAAACCCTAGAGAACCGATAAGGACTCCAAAACAACTCCCAATCAAACTCAAATTACGTGTAAATCCTAAACAAGGTCGAAGTCCTTTTTCCGGCTTGATTCACTTCTGCAGCCGTTTTTTCCGGGTGAAACACGTTTTATGACGTGTGTATAAGCTATTATAGATTGTGTCTTGATTCTGGTAACTTGAAACCACCTAAAAATCCCTTAAAACTCGGTTGCAAATCAACATAAAAGTTTCTCACGTGAAGAAGGTTTCTTCCCGCCATTTTCGGTTTCAAAATTCAAAAGGGAGGTGCCCCTAATCCAAGAGCTGGGTGCCTTTATCACTTTTCGAGCCGATTTTCCCAAATTATTTATTTCTCAAAAATACCTACAAAGACATAAAAAACCATAGTAAGTACACAATTGAACACTATCAAAATAGATAATCAAGCGCAATTTAGACATAAAAATGTGTCTATCAACCGGGTGTCGATATCGGCATTCATTGGGAGGTATTATCCTGAGACCGATACCTTCCATGCCGAGGGGAGAGATGGCCATCACACCCGATGATGTGCTGCAGATTCTAGCTCTCACCGACCATGGTACGACGGTGAATTTTGACTATGTGAAGCAGTTAAGCTGGGACCAGCTTTATGTTTACACTCAGAGGTGCTTTGTTGGGACCGAGCGACCTCCAATGAAGATTTTAGCCGGTGCGCTAAATACAAAATCAGGCAATTCAGCATGGTGGCACTGATGAATATGTTCAGAGGCACCAAGGCTAAGGAAGCGCTGAACCCAGAGTTTAGTGATAACGAGGTCAATGCTGCAGCCACAACATATCTGCTCTGTGTTTTGGGATGTGTGATTTTCCCCAATGCTAGTGGCAACCGGGTGGACGCTAACCTTTTACAACTTTTGTATCCCATCCACAAAGTTCAAGACTATTCGTGGGGCACCGCATGTCTTGCGTTCTTGATGGAAGAGATGAGAAAGGCATCCCGGGAGCAGACTAGCCAAATAGCCGGGAACGTGAGATTACTCCATGTATTTTGGTAACTCCATTGATGGTTTGATTGTTATTTATTTTTTCCTCTTTTAAGAATCAATTTTCTCATACTTGGTTTGATATGTACACTAGACATGGATCTATGATCACTTCCCGTCCCTCGAGTTG